>JAVQJS010022352.1:0-18026 GCA_036024795.1 Galaxias rostratus | reverse complement strand
ACACACACACACACACACACACAAAGACACACACAGACACACACATCTGCTGTTTCGTAAATAGCGTCCTTTTTTTTTCTTCTCGGATAAAGGTCTGCTGCTCTCCTGTTGGGGGCCTGTGCGGGGTAATCCTGTGGCGCTAGGCAGCAAGCTAGCAGGTGTTGCTAGCTCACCTAGCGAAGTGCTGCTCCTGACACAGCTCTATTGTTTGGTGCTGGTGAATAATTAACACCGGGTACAACCTTTAAACAACCTCACGCCAGGCTCATCTGTCATGGCGTCCCGCTGAGAGCGCCGGCGCTAGCGTTAGCATGTGCCGGCTAGAGGGAGCCCAGGAGGGCGGAGGGGAAGTGCTATTTTAACTGTCGGCGTCTGGCGGGTTAATGCAGGCTAGCATTGCGTGAGCAGCCCGCAGGGTCCACTCTATAACCCCCCCTTCCCCCTCCACTACCGCCCCACATCAACCCCCGTTCCATCCCTCAGGCCCCCAAGCCAGCTCCACTTATTGTGGAGTGTAAATGAGGGCAGGGTTCCATCCTTAGGTAACATATGGACGTGCACTTGGCTTACGATCCATCATGTCTGAGGACAAATGAGAACAACCTGGATTTCACATCAGAAACATCTCCCCCGGCAGCCGAGCAGACAAAGGTAAGCTGTGCACTGCACTTTGTGTGTGTGTGTGTGTGTGTGTGTGTGTGTGTGTGTGTGTGTGTGTGTGTGTGTGTGTGTGTGTCCTCATACTTTTGCTAGAGCGGCTCATGATGCAAACAGAAACTATGAAAAGCTGAAGTGCAGAATGGCAAACATTCAGTCCACATTAGATTATTAAATGAGGTCTGAGCGTGTGCCAGGTGAACACCCGGCGAGAGGAGGCCGCCCCGCCCAGACGGCTCACCTCGTTGTGGATCTCCTCACAGTGCTGCAGGGTGGAAGGCAGCAGGGACAGCAGGCTGTGGCTGCCTGTCTCTGGGTCGGTGTGCAGGTTAGACAGGGCTTCTTGACAACGCTTCTGGATGTAGTCTAACGTCCCACTGGAACACTGTCAGGGAGAGGTTAGTGACGCCATCACACACACACGCACACACGCACACACGCTCACACACACACACACGCTCACACACAGCTCGTCTCCTTGGGAATGTCGATTAGTTTTGGGTTGGTTGGTTCTCACCTCTGCCACCCTGTGTGTGGAGCTGAAGCGGGCACAGTCTCCAGCCAGGACACAGTGCTGATGAGTTCTGTTCAGGTCATCTGTGGGGTGGGGGCGCAAGCACAACAATATCACCACACAAGCATCCACTGTCCCAAAAGAGAGAACTTTCTCAGAGTGAGAATGAACGTGGGCCTATAGGCAGCCTCCACTGACTAGATTACGTGGTTGAAGGGGAGCTTTGTCGATCAGCGGTACAGACTATGTAGACATCCTCAATTAGCAGGCTCCTTGCCCCCCCCACCCCACTCCCATTGTTCTCTCTCGAGTGCCCTAATCCTCAAACACACCCAGATCACTTTCAATCTGTCAAAATGGCGGCCGTCCTATCGGCAGACATTTGTCCAATATCGGGAGGGATTCGGAAGGTGCCCAACTGCTGTTTCTTGTGTATCGTTCCATGTGTTTGTCTGTGTGCATAGATGCTCCCCGGCTCTGCCGTTATTTGCCTCGCAACTAATAATTAATTTAGCCGTGACAGTGCTGTCACTCACACCACATGTGCAAATTTACACCCGCCTTGAGCGAGAGCACTGGCTAATGCCTGTGATTTGAAAGTCAAACAGCGACTGCATTGGGAAGTTGATATTATTGTGTGTCGGCGAGAGAAGAAAAAAAAACGACGCCAAGAAAAAAAGAAAAAGAAAAAGAGCGCGACAAAACAAAACAAGTGGCGGCTGTTTTCTTCTCCCGCTGATGAGATAGTGAGGGATTAGCTCCCTGGGCAGAATTACTCCCATCTTTAAAACTGTTTATATCCAATAACAAATGATCGCCATCAATCTGTTCCATTTGTCACGCCTCGGATGGCTCAGTGGGACTCGAAGGAAGGAGGCAAACTCGATTCCGGTAATAAATATTTATCTTTCTTTCACCTCCTCCTGCTGCCACTTGTCCTTTTTTCCCGAGAAGCATGCTTTTAAATATATTGGGTCAACGGTGTTCTCCGGTCCCCTGTGCATTGGGAGCAGGAAATCTGATTACCAAACAGGCCTGGTGTCAAGACTGGCATTGTTCTTTTCTAAACAAGTGAAATTCCATTTGGGGGGGGATCAGGCTGATTCAATTTGCTCCCAGCAGCTTGGGCATTAGCAGTTCAAAGGGCCAGAGAGTGACAAATGGTGCTGAACAGAAATGATGGCGTGTGCGGTCGTACACGTCTCCGTCTCCTTTGTCATGACGACCACGGAGCCTCTCGTCGCCTGGCATCGCCGGGGCTGTCGGTACCTCTGTCTCCATGTCCAGGTGGGCTGTCAACCACGGTGAAATACGGTACGGACCGCTTTATTTAAATACTCGGAGAAAGTGAAGCGCCTCGGTGGATCCAGGTGTGCCGGTGTGCGTGTGTGTGTGTGTGTGTCTGCATGTGTTCTATTGTAGCGTAGCAGCAAGGATCTCCGGGGCACACTCACCAACATGAACATAAATCCCCATTGATCCGCTGCAGTCTAGTCCCATTACAAGGCCCTCCACAACAGCCCCATCCCTCCATTATCACGGCTAGACTGAAAGTGACATTTTGTAAATCTCACCCCGCTGCAATACACTGGATGGAATTAGACTTCCTGGGTGGGGTATATGAAGATGTGTGACCTGAATCTTTCTGAGGTGACAGAGTTTCAGAGGAAAACCTTCCAAAGTGTGAGTGAGTATGCCTAACTGCGAAGTGCAATCCATGCTGATACAATATAGCACGGTATGCCATGACACCACGAGCAGCACAGATATATAGTGGGCCACCCATCTCATCCAGCAGTAAGACCCCACCACCTCCTATGATGGCCCACCTCATTGTGTGCACTGTACAGGGACCTAGAATGGTCTGCAGCCTATGTGGGCCTCAGGAGGAGAGGGAGGGAGCACACCCTGGAGCAGTCAGCGTTATGGCTGATTTACACCCCTCTGACCCCACTGCTTGTCCTCCCCACACAGAGGCACGGGACTCCATAAAACAACGCTCTGTGTTCTTCAACTATCTAATGTGCACAATCTCACCTAACCTGAAGGATTGACGAGCAACCCCCCCCCACCCCCCCTCCCAAGCTGTGCAGTAGAGCAGTGGGTGAGAAGGTGAGGGGGAGGGAGGGAGATGGGGATGGAGGGGTAACGAGAGGCTAGACAGGGTCCTGCGTGCACGTCTTAATTGAGACAGAGGAAAGCCAACCCTCAATGTGAAGTGCTAAAATGCTGCCCCCCGAAAATTGTAAGTCTGTAACGGCGATGTGCGTGTGCGCATTTGTGTGTGGGTGTGTGTGCGTGTGCTCGTGCGTGCGTGCGTGCGTGTGCTCACCTCTCATGTAGTAGCAGTCTCCAGACTGCAGGGGCACCGTCAGACCCGGGGTGTGGATGTCCCAGGCCACCTTCAGTCCAATCCTCCAGAAGACGCTCTCCGCACTGCTGCCCTCCCCGCTCGCCCCTGTCAGTCAAAGGCAACAACGCCACCACTCAGAGCACATCAATGGAAGCCTCCCCCTCAAACAGACTTACCATTGATACGGGCAACGTGAAAGGCTGTTAGACTATCACACTGGGTTTTGGTACAGCGCTAACATCCTCACAATATGATTTTTGATAAGAGCCCAGGACAGAGTTTCATGAGAGTGAGTGGGAGAGTGTTGGACATAGAGTAGTCTTTATGATATTTCATTTCCAGAGGCCTGGTCGTCGGAGCCTTTCTCCATCTCCTGGCGGCACGGGGAGCCAAACACGATCCGGCCTGACCGGCCAACACCCTTCAGGAAAATCAATACTAAAGTCTTCCCGGGCCTCTCTGCCCCACGGCTGCCTTTTCCTTTGCTCAGCACGGATAAATAGTAACTTAATTTCCAGCCAGGGCTCCGTGAGAGTGCACTAATGACACTGCTCCCCAAGGCCCTGGAACGCTGGAGCATCATCCCCGCGGCCGGAAAACACTCCGCCGGGCCAGATTCCTCTGGATCAGGGCAGCTGGGATCCTCTAAATAAAAACCTTTTCTTCGGAATGTCTCGGGGAGAAGATGCCGGACCAGCCTTGCCGGGATATGACGGTGTGTGCAAGCGCCACGATTATTGGATTTATCAGAAGAGTGTGTGTGCCGGTGAATGGTTTAAATGTTGGTAAAAGAGGTAAGTCTATCCCAGCACAGGGAGAATGTGTTTTTGCAATAGGAAATAAATAAAAAAATATTGCATTCCTCTCTGAAACAATAGCATTTGCTTCTGGGAATCTTCCCAGCCATGGGCCAGAGAGAATGCTGTGTTTGGGAAGGGGCGGGGGGGGGTAATGCTCTGGGAAGTTCTCCCCTTCTGAGGTCTGGAAACGAACGGACGGATAGGGAGGAGGAAGGGGGAGTGGGGTCACTTTGACCTGCAAACACACAGCTGCACGCCCACCAAACACGGGGGCGGGCGTCGCGTTTGAAGCGCACGGGGTCAGACGGGGTGCAGGTCAGAACAAATCCTCTGAGCAGACCGGCAGAACAGGTGGCTCCGGTTAGCCCACGGCGTGTGCTACAGCCCCCGCCCTCGTCACGCCACCACCACACCGGAGAGACTACACGCTCTCAGCTGCATTTCCCGCTCTCTCCGTGACGGGACACAGAGAGGGGCACCCTCACAAGTGCTAGATGAAAGATAAAGGATCGGCTCATCTCTTTGGAGTCCGCGGCCCATTATGCTGAAACACTGACTTGGTCTATACAGTAGCGTGACAATGGAGGAACACTTACCCCAGCAGGGCTCATTATTCCATATCAGATAATTACACATCGATCAAGACGGGGGGGAGAGGAGTTGAACGAGATGGCCATTTCAGATAGGGGCTGTGTTTTTCTGGGGTGGGGACGGGCGCCTCGGTGCCATTCAACCTGCGCTTTGACTTCCACTCCCATCGCCTGTGATCCTCCCCGCTGACGCTTGGCGATAAGCGGGTAGCCTATCGGAGGCGGCCCGTGATGACATTTGATAAGGCTCTGACATTATCAGCGTGATAGATCTGACAGCTGTCTCGCCAGAGGCCGCGTGGTAGCCGCGCCATGGCCGTGCTGCAGAGACACGCACAGCCGGGCTGGCTGCGGCCTCACCACTGTCAATGCACCGGGGATGACTGTATCAAACACCCAGGGCTTGTTCCACGGGCACAATGCCACGCGTTCTGCCGCCGCGCACAAGTGGTTCGAGATGGGGAACGTGGGGAATCAGGATGGGCTCCTGGAGGACTTTCCTCTGTCACTGGCAGTGCCTCAGGGAGACTGGAGGTGCACACAGAGGCTCACTGAGTAATATACTGATTGAGACTGTGTACTGGACTCCTTAGCGGTTAGCAAAACATTCACTAGAAGTCTGCTTCTTTCGGTCAAGATTCACAGAGACATGGTTTCAGCGCTATGCAAATAAAATGGTTGCAACAATGCGGTAATGAGGCACAGGGGGTTATTTAAGCTTGCGGGACATTGCAGGATTTGTTTGTTTAAAAGTGGAAACTGTCAACTAATGAGTCAAGTTTAGCAAAGCAAAGAATTGTCCTCGGTCAGTACACTAACGGCTTTGCAAGACACATTTACAAATATGATCAAAACAGATGGTGAGGTTTCAGCTGTTAATAACTATCTGCCTCGGTTATGGCAGTGCCTCATTTTCATTTGACCAGATTGTTAACAACATTGTGTAGAGCGGGCTATTTGACCTTTAACCCCCACCTTGGTCGTCGTGGCAGCTGTGGCTGTAGACGGCCACGGGCGAGCGGTTGACCAGGTTCTCGTCGTGGTGCCACCCCACCGCCATCTTGCCCATGCCATAGTAGGGCTCCTCTTTGAGCTGGCTCATGGCCGCCGGGTCCATGTAATTCAGCAGAGTCACATTGAACTGGGTCGGACCCATGCATGCTGTCGGCAGAGGGCTGCCCTGAGAACAGCCCTGGCTACTGTCCTGGTTTGGCTCCTCCTCAGCCTCACTGTGCTGTTTGAGTTCTGTCACAGGGCTGTCCTGGCCCGACAGCTTGGCAGGCCCAGTCTCTGTGCTGCTGCCAGCCCTTTGTTTGGAGTCCGCCGCTTTGGTGTGCGCCCTGTCCCCGAAGCCGCCGTCGCTGCTGTGCCTGGAGCCCGCGTCCCAATCCGGGTGATGCTTGGACTCGGAGCAGCCCTCGCTGCTGTGCTTGGAGTCGGAGTCCCACTCCTCGCTGTGCTTGGACTCCGCGTCGGCCTCCGGGCTCGGCTTGGAGTCGGAGTCTCCTCCGTCGCTGGGTTTGGACTCGTCGCTGTGCTTGGAGGCCGCGTCCTCTTCCTGGGGGAGACAGGGTACCACGCCCCAGGTCGCCCTCTCCCCTCCCTTCCTTATGGGCACGTCGGAGCAGAAGAAGCAGTTGAGCTCCCAGAGCGCCCGGCAGGCGGACCCCAGGTCGGGGTCGCAGTAGCTTTGACCTTTCACCTCTGCGTCCTCGCTGTGCCAGGGAATGGCGAACAGTCGCGTGTCCAGGTAGCGATAGGTGTGTCCCGGCTGGCCCAGGAGAGCCCGCGACACGCTGGTGAGAACGTCGCGGTCGCGGATGCGCACCAGGTCCTTCAGGAGGCAGCCCTTCCTCTGCAGGGTGAGCAGAGCCGCCTGCACCCGTCTGTGGAGCTCGCCGGGCAGGCGGCACGCCTGCTTCAGCACCAGGCCGGAGTAGCTGGAGTCCCACTGGAAGACAGCAGGATTAAGTGGAGTGTACTAGGTCTCTAAAAAGCCTTCTCACAGACTATATGGTGCGGTCAGTGAACAGCCTCTAGAAGGGGGGGTGGGGGGGGCTGACTTACCAGCTGCTGAAAGCCCTGGTCCGAAGGCCCCAGGAAAGGAATCTTTTGGTTTCCCAAGTCCTTGAGCAGCCGGCGCCTCTAAAGGACACAGCAGCGCAAGACACACGGCAAACGTCAGACGGCGGACACCTTAGCTCACCTCTACAAACGCGTCGTCAATCACAGGCTCGCAGAGCGGCTGGAAAGTGGCCGTGTTAAAAGCTGTTTCCAAGATCTTCCGTTCAACCTTGCGGAGATACCCCGACGACTATCCCACAGGAGGTTCATTGTCCTCGCGGCCTTTTATGATTTCTGGAGGCTGCAGTCGGGCTCCTCACAACCTTATAAAAGATACCCCGTACCGTAGCAAACTGCCCCGTTAAAAGCCCAACCTAGTGGGGGGATCAAAGTGCTTTTCATTGGGCCACATTCCATTCCGACCTGTAAATCCCGCGGCAACCGGCGTAAAACTGTGATACCCAAATAAATTTCACAAGTGCCAGCCCTCCCTCTCCTTCTCCCCACCTTCTGCTCGTCTGTGTGTGTGTGGGTGTGTGTGGGTGTGTGTCCTCTTGTCCCCCTCCCTACAGGTGCACTTGTGGTACAGTCATGACGTGACCCTCTGCAGCCTCTAAGACCTTCAAATGGGGAAACTACGAGGAACATACCACCTCCCCCGCTCCTCCCACCCCTAGATCCACTACGGGGAACTGGGGATGTTTTAGGAGAATGACCCTGGTGTGTATTTTCCAGACGTTCCCAGCATCGGTTTCCCATCTCGAATAATGCCACGGCTCTCCTGCGAGACGCTGGGGTGAAAGTGAAAGGCGACCGGCGGAACATGTCCTGACTTTAAGAGCAGAATGAAACGTCCTGTTAATAACATTAAAGTGCCGGCCCGAAAAGTCGCTCCCGACTCGAAAGCCTGCTGGAGTAGAAAAAAAAAAAAGAGGAGAGGAGAGGATAAAAGAAGGGAAGCACAAAGAGCAGCTAGTCAAAGGGAAATGGGGAGACAGCAGATCTGAGCCACGAGGCAGTTCCCCTTCAGGGGGTGCCGATTTTACCGGCGGCTAAACAACACAACCCAACACCTGCTGCAACTTTCTTAAAAGATGCACGCGAGTGTACACCCCTCCAAGTTATTCTACTTAGAAAGGAACAAACAAAAAGGAGGGGGCGAAAAAAAAAGGGAGGAAGAGCAAAGCGGGCGGCAGACAGTAGAAAACAAAACAACATGCACTATTCATGGCCAGGCTCTGTTCAATGGGCCAGGAGGAAGAGGGAGAAGAAAAAAAACTGACAAGCCGACAGACTTTCATTGGTGTCAAATTCCAGCTTATGGCAAAAGCTCAGGATCTCAAGCCAGGCTCTGGGGTACAGTGTGTTCTTGTGTGTGGGTGTGTGTGTGTGTGTGAACGAGTAAGGGTAAGACTTGTGTGTTAACGTTTGTTTGTAATATGTGAGCAGCGCCTTCTGTGCAAGCAGGCACAAGCATGTGTATTAAGTATGTGTGCGCAAGGCTGGTTGGTAGGCCATTGCTAACTCGACTCTAGCGCACACATGTGGTACACACATACACACACACACACACACACAAACACACACACACACACTACGACACACAACTGGACACGCCGAATAGCACAGTGCCTCATCTCCGATCACACACATCACACAAGAGCAGGCTGTCACGCACATGTCAAATACATCAAGCCACTCAGAAATTCCAGAGGAAAAGAGGGGAAGACAAGCCGTGAGCCCAGCCCTCAGAAGCAGCTGGGCCCTCTTTCTCTCTCTGTCCTATTAGACACACTGTCTCTGACACTCCGGCGGAGGAGGAGGACGAGAGAGGGAAAACAACAAGACAGAAAAGGTCCTGCGTCTCCACTCGGACTGAGGAAACGGGATTACCAATCCCGCAGTAACGCAGCTGCTGCTCTGTGGCCGTGGCAGCCGCCTGCGCTGAGTGATATATCTGATGTTGTTTCTAATCCCCCCCTTCTCTTGATGGGATTATTCCCCTCAGCCAGACTGTTTATCACAGAAAACACATAAGGTAGAGGAGAATTCTATTGGTTGGCTCGCCACTGGAGCGGGTCCGTGACGGAAACCTTTCTTTTTTTTTATTTTCTCCATCTGTGACACTTTAAGCCCCCTTTCCACAGAACGCATTGAAGGTGGCCATTAATGTCCAGCGCTTAGATCACAATAGCTGAAAATAACTCCTTGCAGCGGCTGCACATAGGAACTCCTGCTGGCAGAAAAGTCTATAATAGGCCTTCATCATGTGTGAGGGCTGTCCACCCCCCAAAACAGGCTCCGTTTCCATACAAAGACTACATCTAAAAGCATAAAACTTCAGCAGAACCGTAATAAAACTACAATTAAGTAGGAGCACCTGTGAAGTCTGTTCTATAGTGCAAGGGGGTACCGGCTTGTACTTGGTTTAGTTTAACATGCCAGCTAAACGCTCACATAACATGAGTGAGTCCTCCAGCCTCCAGAGGGCAACCCCTGGGCCCCAATACAAACCCAGCACCAGAGATGACACATTGACAGCCTGCTCCGTAATAGAGCTCCCTGTTTAGAAAGCAAACCATTGGTACTTGTGTGACACTCATTTTGGACCTGGTCTCCTCCTGCAAAAGTGACGGTGAATCAACTATTTTGACAAGTGGCCTGTAGAACATCGGCCTCAAACAGGGCCACCGGGTGGAACTTCAAACGGGCTTTCCACGCCGTTTCATTTGGCACCCCATCACGGAATGTGGGGAGAGGGTGTGGGGCGGCTGAGGGTACAGGGGATGGCAGGAAGGGCAGTGTGTGCCACCTTTGACTGTGTGTGTGTGTGTGTGTGTGTGTGTGTGTGTGTGGGTGTGTGTGTGTGTGTGTGTGTGTGTGTGTGTGCACCATGCGGATGGGCCTACACCCGAGTCAACAAAGGCGTTTTGTGAGGCCTTTGCTGCCGTGACAAGCAGCATGTCTACCTCATGCAAAGGGCATGTCTCTGACCGTCTTCAAACCACGGTGCGATAACACAGCACCTATGTGCGACCCACCACACACACACACACACACACACACACACCCTAATACCTGACGTCACACACCCTCCGCCCCCCTCAAACCGTCACACACCAACCTCATTGTAAGAGTGGTCGGAGCCTCAGGCAGTCAATGCTGCCTGGGAACACACTCAGGGAGACGTCCAAACTTTAACCAGACCCCGGCTTGGCACGCATTACACCTTTTGTTTAGCACCATTTGTGGCATAATTCCCCCTAAGATTGCCACCTGGACGTGGGGGGCAAGCTAATGGTTAGGAGGGCGCCGGGCCTGATAGGTGACTGAGCAGTGCAGTGAATGGCTGACTGACCTGGGAGCCAGGACAGTGGTGTAATGGCTAATCCTCCATGGACACACCATGACAGCCCGGGAGGTGCAGATGCATATTCATAGGACGTGTGAGAACCGCTTGCTGGAACATTCTAAGCGGCAAAGGTTGCCTTGCACCAATGGATGTAACGCCACCCTGCCTGCAGCAACTTTGGCCCACCAAAGACCCCGGGAAGTCCACATGTTAACATTGATCCAACTAAAATAGTTCTGCTGACTACAAGCGTACAAATGATCGGTAATGAGTCGAGAATATATTTTCGACTAAACCCTAAGTGAGTAAGCCTGACGCTGACACACATTTTGTACCGAAATGCACTACTACTAAAGCCAAACACCAGCCTTACACATGCACATGCTATTTGCACAGTGGGTCAATGCATTACATTAGTGATCCCCTCATTCACATTCCAATGTGTCCATCGGTCCCGGTGAGGACAATGATTCAACAGCATCAGCGGCACCCTGGGCCGACCACCAAACCCCAAACGGCATTGGATTCGCTACGAACGTCCCTCATCCAAACAAACAACACAGGCACACGCAGAGTGGTGTTTGGAAACACCCCGCGTGTGGAACTCAGCACAGGTACAAGAGCAGTGACAACAAAGCGAAGCTAACCCTCCATGCCACGAGCCTCTTTGATTCCATCAGTCTCTATTATAAACGCTCGTTCAACACACTCCCAACGGCAGGCAGAGCGTAGCAGCAGGCGTAGGCGTAGCCGTGGCCTCGTTGGGCAAAGCGCCACAGAGAGAGTCCCCGCTTTCCAGATCAATCATTTCAAAGTATTTACAAATGCACCTGGAGTAAGCCAAGACGCTGTCCAGTTGGCACAAGGCCTGCCCATTTAAGTGCTTTTCAATGTGTCCACAGCGTCAACATCTACTTCACACCTATCCACACCTCAAAGGGGGAAAAGATGTTCCGGTGACCTTTAGCGGGTGTCAACTCCAAGCGGAGAGAGAGATAGGGAGGAGAGAGAATGTAAGGGCTGCGACGACGCATGCCTTACATAAGCAGAAAAGCAAGGGTGTTATCCACTTTGCCTTTAATTGCTCGTTTGCGGTTAGGCCATAGCATTTCCATTAGTATTATGTCGATAGAAAAAGGCTTTTTAGTTTTCACCTTCAAATTACAACACGCTTTCATGAGGTCAGCTTCTTTTTTTGCAAACAGAGTGGAGCATTTTAACACTGACACAGTCCCTTGGTATTCAGACACAGTCCAGTTGCTTGGGGCGAGAGAGCTAGTGATAGAGTGGGAGGGAGGGAAGGGAGTGAGAAAGAAAGAAAGGGCGAGATGAAAAAAAAACTGTGTTGATTGAAAGAGTGTGATTAGCAGTTTTTTGTCAAGGTGCGTAGGGACAGCTGAGTTTATGTAAGGGCCTGGCCGCGTCCCGAGGTGCAGTCAAGGAGAAGTCAGTGCTTTAGAAAGCTTTTTTGTTTGACAAGCCTCTCTCTCCATCTCTCGCTCTTTCCATCGCGCTCTCCCCCTCTCTCTCTCTCTCTCTCTCCAACCAGCCGCACTGTTCCACCCTTCCCAAAAATCAATATGGCCGTGCAAAGTGCAGGTTGGCCCGGGGGAGGGCCGGCCTGCTGGGGGGCTGGAGGGCGGGCAGGGAGGCGTCCTCCAGGCCTGTCCCACGGGCAGTGTCAAGGACAGACACAGGGCCTGGGGGCTAGAGGGTCCTCGCCTCCCCGGCCAACACCCAGGCTGGACTACTGGGATGAGGCTGGGGCTGGGGCTTGGGCTGGGGGATCGATAATCAGGTGGAGCGTTAAATGCCCTGCTCCAGAGGCTGCCGTCACACTCTCCAGGGCCCAGTGGGCCGAGGCAAGGGGACGGACAAAGCAAGCAGCCGCCACGACGGAAAGCGGTCACACCTGCAATGTTTTGTTCCCAAAGTGAGGGATTAGAAACCTCTGACAATAAACAGTTCAATAGCACTTAAGACAGACACAGTGTTTAACAAAGAACAAAGTCCGTCTTCAAAACAACAAATGCATCTCTTCGAGACAAGATACAGAGTCAGCCGCTAGGAACAGACCACAGACCGAAGACCTACAGCATAACTCTCCCACTCCCACCACAGTTAAACAAGAGCAGGACAACAGTCCCAACAACACAAGAGCCCAAAATAGTCCCACCAAAGCACATCGCCAGCGCCAGTCAACATCCTTGTCAACAAGTCCTCATTTCCATATAATAGGCTGGATGACAGAGCCCGGGGACGATGGCGATGTTAAGAGTGTGCTGAAAGGATTCCAGTCCCTCCGTGTGTCGGCCCATGTGAGTGACTGATCCCAGTGGAAGGAGCTTGTGTTTCTAATCCAGTACCACTGTTAGACAGAGCAAAGAGCCGGCTCTGTGCGGCGCGGCGCCGGCTGATCAAGCCAGTCATGTGACAGGCCACCTCGTCAAATCAAGCTGATTTCCCTTGGCCGTGTCATTTAGGCTCCACTTGAGATCTCCTGCCTGCCGCCTAGCCTGCCTCCTCATCTGGGATAAATATGACTTACCAGGCAAAGCCAGCGGTTGAAAGGCTGGGGTAAAGGAAGGGCTAGGACAGCCCTGGTAAAACGTTTTCTAGATGGTCTGACAGTTACGGCAATTATATGCCTTCATCTGACTTATTTATTTTGCACACGAAGAACTAAGCCAAAAAAGCCCCAGAAAAACAAAGGTAGGAATAACGTAATATAAAGGGCAGTTAAAATGAACGAGAATTCTAGACTAAGCAGGTTGACTTCTTGATCTAACCTCAAGATTAAACTAAGAACTAGACACTCATTTGTGACTGTTTACGTGGTCTAGTTGGAATCCCTAAGCACATAAACTGTCCATAATGGCATTAACCAAATCCAGAAATATGGCAGAAGGCATTTGGCTCGCTTGAGAAACCACCTTCTTTATTTATTTTTCCTTCACTCATTCCGAACAAAGGCAAATATTCTACCAGGAATTGAATAGCCTAATCCTCTTCGCACTCTTCCCAGTAGCCTGAGTGGTGACAGATTAACATCCTGTAGGTTTACAGACCCACCCAATTGAAAATGTAATTGCTGGTGGCGCACGGCATGCATGTGTTGGAGCGGAGGGAGGGGGTGGGGGTTAATATTAAAGCTGCAAGAAAGAGGGGTGGGCTGGGCCGGAACCATGAACAGGATTCTGTCACTCACTGGAGCAGGGACCTGGCTGGGCCATCCATGCTCACGCTGGCCACCACGGTTACTGTTCACTTCTGCTAATTATTATAGCCAATCAGAGTGGTTAACAGGGCGGATCCGGGCAGACCATGTTCTGGGGCATTTAACAGCTGGCTGGAATGGAAGTGAATACATTACACGCTGGCCTTGCCCAATCAAAATACAGCACTTTGGCATCTGAAGTGTACTTAGCCAGACGAAGGGGTAGAGGGAAGGAGAGGGCCGAAGTGAAAGAGGGATCATCCCACAACGTGATATCCAAGTGCCACCTAGTGACAACTCTCCAGTGCCACTGGCCCCTCAGGCTCCAGAGGACAAGGGTCCCTCAGAGCAACCGAAGGGACACAGGGTCCTAGTGGGGCTGACAATGGTCTGAGCGTAAGCTTAGCGTAGTTGTAATGATCCTGAAAGCATCCAAAACCAGACCTCTTTCTGTCTGAAACTGCCAGCTTGTGCTGCCTTCCGTAGAGCAAACCTTCTCTCGACAATTATTTGCTCACTCAATTCAGCCAATTCACTTTGACATTTGGCGTTGAGGCCATAGATATTCGATTGTCTTGTTTTCTCCAGAACATGTGCCTTTGCTCAGGGCCCCCTGTGGTGGAGTACAGCGGAGGCCTTGGCTGGAGGCCCACTGTGACTAGCGGTAGGCCGGTGGGCTCCCCTCATTAGGCCCTGTATAAATCACAGGCAGCCCCTGCCCAGAGGTGAGAGAGATGAGGAGTGGAGGTGAGCCTGAAATAATGCTTATGTCACGCCGGGTCAGCCCTCCATTATGGCCGTTTCAAAAACTATTAATCTTGCTTGTAGTCAGTGGCCTAGAAATAATTACTTCATCTAACCTATGTAATACAGCATGACCAGCAGTCGAACCTGGTCAATTTGAAGCTGGGCTGTCGGGTGGGAGGGAGAAAAGGGGAGAGCCACAAATTACCAGGCCCTGTCTCCTGCTACACAGTGACTGATGTCCCACTCACAGTGGCTATGCCCTTTACACTCCCAACACTGATTTAGATAGATACACACAGAAACACACAAAAACAGACACAAAACACACACACACAGAGAGAGAGAGAGAGAGGAGACACACCCACATACACACATACACACACAAACATGCACGCACTCCTTCACCCACACTTCAAAAGTTAAATCCGTTTTCAAAGCCAACATTTTTGTTTGTGGATATGGAACTCAAATAAATTAGCTGTACATTAACCTCTACACTTAATAGCAACACAAAATAAACCTACTCTGACCCACAAGACTCCTGCTAAATCCTTGGTTCTAGGTCAGGGAGGCTAAATCAAGAAGTGACCAGACAAACGTTGTGTTTCGCTAATGTGTAACGGCGTTTATGAACAAAACAAAAAGCACCACAGTGCTCCGCAGTGCCCCCTGGAGTTGCCTGCTGCTAGGGCACCAAACCATCCATGATGGAGAGATAAGCCACTGTCTCAAACTCCGACATCTAGGAACACACAATCAAGATAGGAGTTATTGGACAAACACACATTGTGTAGGCCTCGGGTATAAAAAAAAATGAAGCCAGAGTGCAGTCCGCCTCCATAAATGTCACGGCAGGTATGTATGGAATGACATAAATAAATAGAAGCCTCCAGTGGCTGTCACAGCTGGCGTCCCAGGTGCACATTTAATTAGTCAGGGTGAAGTCTCCCTTGTTGTCTGGGGGTCCTCCACACTCGCAACTGTAAACATGCGCTATATCCTAATCAGTCGTCACCGCTGCGTTTGATCAGCCCGTGAAAACTTGTCACATATCCGCGGCAGAGTGGGCCTGGGGGCGGAGGGGGGGTTGGGGGGAGAACAAAGGCTTGGAGCTGTCACTGAAGAGGGGGGCGGGGGGAGGACAAGGAGAGTTTGCCCATTAGCAGTCTTCCTCTCCTCTCTCCCCGTGTCTGTGACTGCCCATATAGAGGACTCCCTTGACAGACAGATATGGTGATACTTAACAGCACAGACTCCACATCCTACAACATCACTGGCATATCACAGAGCCCAATACAACTCAAAAGTAGTACACTAGTTTTATTGTTTATCCCCTAAAAAAGCAGTTACATCCTGCACCCCTTTTCTCTTTAAACGTGTTCTGAGTTGCGGGTCCCATTGAAAGCTCAGAGAATCCGACAGATGCCACATTTTCTCTCCCTGTGACTGCAGGCAGAGGAGCAGAAGAAGACAGCGCAGGAACACAGGTACTGTTTACCTTTCATTTATGTGATATTGAATACATTAGCCAATTGAACCTCCTAAGAACACAGCCAAGTGACAAGGCCCAATCGTCTTTGCAACTACCATGGCAACGAAGATAACGCTAGGCGAAGAGGGGGAGGGAGTATAAAACCTGCCTAACGATACATAAATTAATTAAAGGACAAAAAACAAGTTGAGAATTAAAGTTGGAACATCTGTCAGCGACTTAGTTTCCCATCGTAATACCAGTGTTAGAACATTTACACCCTTGAAGTTAATGATCCCCGCTTTAATTGACAGTCAAGGAAAAGTGGTTGCGGCAGCATCCTGGAAAGACGCCGATAAGAAAGCTTTTTCCCCCTCCTCTCCAAGAAAAAGAAAAAAAAACAGTTTAAAGAACCTTGGCACTAATCCCCATTGTCATCCCAGTGCAGTGGAAGGACTTACAAATACAGATAACTCAGCACCAGCTGTCTGTTTCACAGGAGTTATGGGGACAGCGGAGCCACCACATGCCTCAAATCAGTCACTTAGATTAATACAATCCTTATGTGCTGTCAGTCAGGCGAGACACTAGCCTGTCAGTGCATTTACATGGGTCTGCCCCATCTATGTGACAATAGCTTTAAGAAGGTCCACTCACTCACACTGTATGGCTGGGGTTGGATTAAGCGCAAGTCTGCTTCTCTAAGTTACTGACACTGCAACAACAAGTTTGCAAAGCCGCGAGTCTGATGGTTTTTACATACAGAATATGTGAAAATGTCAGCATGTCAACGAGAGAGGGAAAAAAAGTGAGAGATGGTGAGAGAGAATAACCTTAAAATAAAATGTGGGGGAGCTGTTTGTTAAAATACAGTATAACGATTTGTTCCATGAGCTCAACATCAAGAATTCAAGTAGGAACCTGCCATTTATTTCCTAATCCCCAAATATGCATGAGCTAAAAATAAAAATAACAAATTTACCCAAGGTAAAAGCATAAAATGTCACATTCTTGGGGATTTTGGGTCACCAATTGCTTCCTATTGGACATATTTTTTTACATCCCTGTCACCAAGTGTAGAAATAACACATGCATTTGCTTGTAACCTTTGCCGAATGTCCCAAAAAAAAGTTTGCTAGCCTGCAACGTACTTGTCGTGAGCCCTGCCGACTGAAATAAATGCCATTGGGTAAGTGTCCTGCAGGTGGGCTTTGCACACATCCCCAATGGTAATGTCACAGCTTGATTGTTGTAAAACGGTAGGACGTTAATTATAGGCACTACGTATTTCATAGGAAGACAATAGTCGCTTTAAGAAAGCTCTAATAACTGGTTACTTTTATATATATATATATATATATTGAAAAAAGCAATAGGAAAATGGTTGTCAAACGTTTGAGGCAGTTAGTGGACTGGTGACGTTACCTGGAGACGGAGGAGCCACCATGTTTGGTTTGCTCTTAGCTTCACTTTACCCTAAACTACAGTTGGTAAGGCCGTATTTTGGTATCAGTCCAATATTACACAGTTAGGAGTAGGTACAGTTACCTGGATTGATCACACACCTACTTTCTTCATAAAAGCTACTTTTACATTTCCCCACTCAAAATGTATTTAATAACTTTATGCAGATAAAGCAACAAAGTTAACTGACATAATTTACAAAACTTGCTATGAAATGTCTAAACAGTAGGATAAATGTGTTTTAAGATGATTTAATTGTGCATTCAAACTAAACCAACAAACTAGGACACGCAATAAAGACTAAGCCCTCTAAAAGCAATGCATTGCATACAACATTTTTAGACTACAAAAAAGCTGTCCTCAATAGTTTGAATGTTTTCATAACCAAACCTTGCAAAGTTTGAATTGAATTTCAACGCAAACGAAAACAAAAATATTACTGTCACTGTAACAAAAGCTTTTTAAGAAATAGTTTAGATAATTAAAACAAAAGTGTGGCGTGAATGAGCAACATGATTAATGACCTTGTTTCAGGAAGCTACAATGTTTACACTTGATGCCTGTGTGACTTCTCTACTGCAAACAGTCCTGCAACAAATGACAGTGGCTGCCCTCGACATAACAGGGCCAGGGCACGCATGACACTGGGGCTGACAACTGAACCCTCAAAGTCCCTAGGGCCGGCCCCCCCCCCCCCCCCCCCCCCCCCCCCCCCCCCCCCCCCCCCCCCCCCCCCCCCCCCCCCCCCACCCCGCCGCCCGCCACTCCTCCCCCACGCGCCCTGCCCCCCCGCGCCG
>JAVQJS010022338.1:0-77500 GCA_036024795.1 Galaxias rostratus | reverse complement strand
TTTTGCATAGAGATTTCATAAAACATTCCATCCATTTTACATTTAAAAGGACCATTGGCTACAGCGTTTTATTCCTTATTGAGCAGCAACCACCAGTGTGCATTTGATGTATAATGCCTGAAGTTAGGGTATCTCAAAGAAACGTAAAAAGTGTTTAGACAGTGCAAGGATAGGAAGTATGTCTGAGCATGCCTAAGACTTCCACTAATAATTCACAGCTCTTTCCATGAATTAGAGAGAGGCAGTGGGCATAAATAGAATTTGCTTTCATGCTCTCGACGGTTCCCATTAATCTTAGATCAACATGTTGCAGCAGGATAGAGTAGAAGTTCTGGTGGTAATTTTTCAAGGCCATGATTAAAGGGCTAGTTCGGTCACTGTGCAGTTTGTCTAAGAACTGATGGTGACTCATCAGGCTTCTGTTGCAGAAAAGGGCCACATCTATAACCTGGGACCTTGTCATTGCCTTCTCCCACCTCCGCAGTTAAATGGATGTTAGGAGCAATCCTTAAAAAATGGTCGACTCGAGGTTCCAGTCATAAAGGAATCCGAATCGAAGGAGACAGTGGGAGTGTAGTGAAATATTAATTTTCATTAAAGATGCACACAGGCGCTGTCAAATTCCTCCTGGCACCTAAGACCTTTTTTCAGTTTCCTACCGTTGCCCATAATGAGGATAGCTTAACGGCTGTACAGCCAATATTTTCCTACTATTCATTTAAATATTTTTCTTGTAAACAATTGCAATAGTTTGCAAGCAAACTATTTGTTATGTTTGTGTCTTATCTGTGTGGGTTCTTAGTCTGTTCAAGTGGCAGGTATGGGAAGCACTGTGCTGAAGTGTGTTTGTGCACTAACAACGGTACTTGTAACCCAATCGACGGCTCCTGCCAGTGCTACCCAGGTTGGATAGGAGAAGACTGCTCCAAAGGTAAAAGGCTGAATAGAAGATTGTCTATTTTTGTGAGTCTGTGTGCACTATGTATATTGATATTTGCATTTTTATAAACAATGTTAGATTCTGTGTGATCACATATATTTTGTCTGTGTCCTCAGCATGTGCTCAGGGTTCGTGGGGTCCAGACTGCATCCATACATGTAACTGTCACAATGGAGCCCAGTGTAGTGCTATAGATGGAGAATGTAGTTGCAGCGCTGGTTGGACTGGCCTCTACTGCACTCAACGTAAGTAATCAACACAATATAATGTAACACAGGTTGTAAACACACACACTTAGGCACAGATAGACGTATAAAACTGCTCAAACACATGACTGAGTAAACTTTTCTAAAACAACATTCAACCATGGTTCCTTTTGGACACTTTTTGTAACATGTCCATAGCATCCCTTTTTTCCTGTTAACTGTGAAATCTATAGAAGTTTACAGATCACTGCTGAGACACACAGTACATTCTAGTGGCAGAGATAAGAAACTGCAGTTTTCCACTAATGTAGTTTGACTTGATTTCATACCCCCTCACTCCCAAAACCTCTACAGGTTGTCCCACAGGCTTCTATGGAAGGGAATGCGCAGAGGTGTGTCGCTGTCAGAACGGGGCAGACTGTGACCACATCACTGGACAGTGCTCCTGTAGGACCGGCTTCATCGGACACAGCTGTGAACTTAGTGAGGATCTTTGACACAGTTGTCCGTGTGGATGACAGACTTGGTTTGTCTTTGTGTGTGCGAGTGTTTGTGTTTATGTGTTGGTTTGTGTGTGCCCGTGCTGTTCTTCTGTAATAATAAGTCTCTGGTTTCTCCGCTTGCACAGAGTGTCCTCCTGGTACATTCGGATATGGCTGCCAGCAGCTGTGTGAGTGTATGAACAACGCCACCTGTGACTATGTGACAGGCACTTGCTACTGCAGCATTGGCTTCAAAGGCATCCGCTGTGACCAGGGTAAGGGGGTGAAGAATATAGAATATAGTGGCCCTTCAGAGCTGCACAGTTGGAAATCATAATGTGTTTCCCCTGATTAATACATGTGATTCCCCTAACTCGTTACCCAACCAGCTGCATTGATGATGGAGGGGCTCAACCCCTACACTAAGATCAGCCCCGCCCTGGCCTCGGAGCGCCAGTCATCAGGGGCAGTGCTGGGCATCATCTTCCTGCTGCTGCTCATCACAACCATGCTAGGTGTGGTGGTGTGGTACCGCTATCGCCAGAGAGACAAGGGCCACCAAATACCCAGTGTCACTTACACACCTGCTGTGCGCATGAACGGCACGGACTACTCCCTCACAGGTGAGAATGAGCCGTCTTCGTTTGAACGAATGATGTTTTCTTAGTCTTTCTGGCTGTTTAAAGTCAAATGTTCTTTGTCAGTCCCTAACCTAAAAATAAAAAGGCCATGGTGGACTTTGGAGTGTGTAAGTGGGTACAACACGTAGTGAATAAGCCAGTGGTCTCCTCGGCAGCAGGACTGTCGTGTACAGGCCTGATCTCCCCCCCAGAGTCCTCTCCCAACACCGCCTCGACCAGCCGCTGCTACTCCAACCCCAGCTACCACACACTGGGGCCATGCACCTACGCCGCTCACTACGCCAAGCCTGACAAGAAGGCCTCAGCCAAGGTAATCTCCCACACAGTCACTGGAGCAAATCCTCTGAGCATCAACGACTCAAGTAACAGGAGTAAGTTGAAGGAGCTGTATTTAGTGAACCTCATATGCCCTACATATGGTATGTAGCTGTACTGCCTGCTGTGTGTCATGTACTTTGCTGATCAGTTTTTATAGCAAGACTGTACATAACTGTACATTTGTAGCTGATCTGTAACGTTTCAATCAAATGTGTGTTTAAATGTGTCAATGGACTGATGTGTGTTCCCTAGATGAAAACTAAGAAAAAGCACAGGAACAGCGCTCCAGAGTGGGGGACATACGGCAACCTGAATGACCTAGGTCAGTCTGAACTACTCCAATATACTCGATTCTTCTACCTCAAATATGTAGATACATCTGTGTAGTTTAATTTGCAGAAAAAGTTATGGCTCTATATACTGTTTTCATATGTTTTAGTTTATCTGTTTATAATATGTATTTGTGTACTTGTATTCTGCTGCTTTTTGACATAAGGATAAGCCTATCTTGATGGGCCTAATGGTTTCCGTTATGTTTTTATGAAGGGGTGTACTGTTTGGACAGACGCTACAGCTACCATGTGGAGCAGCGGTACAGAGGTACAATGGGACATGCTTTTCAACCGGCTTGTGTGACATTGGCTTTGCATCAACAATACACCTAGGAAATAATTATTAAATTAAATTATAGGAGGCTTTTGATCAACTTCCTCTTTATCATCTTTATGTGATGCAGTTTATTTATTTCTATGGTTCAAACAATGATGAAGTCGTAAGTTCCTATCAATGCTCCAATGTACGTCATTACCTACGCTTTTGTCTTTTGTCCTTACCTGTGTGTTTGTCTCTGCAGGTCGAGTCCTATACCTCCTGTGGGCTCCCTCCTCCGTGTGTGTGTGTGTGTGTGTGTGTGTGTGTGTGTGTGTGTGTGTGTGTGTGTGTGTGTGTGTGTGTGTGTGCGTGTGCGTGTGTGCGTTTTCCTTCTCTGCTGGTCACACACTTCTGTCCTCCTCTCCTGTATTCTAATCCCTTACTAACCAATCATTTGCTTCCTGTTACTCCTAAAAATGTGTATTGTTTGTGTCTGATTGGATGCTTCACTACATTGCTAATAATTTCCCTCCACAGCTAATCAGTTAAGTTATCAGAATGTATTGTTTTTAGCTTTTTGGAAATTCACATATATGGATTGTTGTTGTGTAGTTTGTATAGTTTTCCTTGTAACAAGCAAAGCTTTTATGCAGATTATCTCTGTTGCGACATGCTAATACAGAATAAAGAATGTTTTCTGTGACAGCTGCCATTAAGCGCTCGCTTAGATCTGCTATAAAAAAGTAATAGCATAACAGTAATTTGAAGGCATCTTGTATTCTGCGAATTCAATCTTATTGGCCCACTTTAAACATTCTCTCGCTGTTTGTCTTTGCCATCTGCAGACTACATGAAGGGCTCCCTGTCCAGTACGTTCTCTATAAACAGTGAGAACCCCTATGCCACCATCAATGACCCTCCAAGCCTGGCCTGTAAACACTCAGAGAGCAGCTATGTGGAAATGAAGTCCCCAGCCCATCACAACATAACATATTGCTCCTCTGCAATAGTCACCACCACAGCCAGAAAGAACGTCTGTGATGTGGGTGAGTTAGAGGGGAAGAGGGTAGACACTCATTACGGATGGTTATGGACGTAAGATCTTATACTTTTATTAAACAGTTTTCCTTATTTTTGTCTCGATTTATAAAATAGTCAGTTGGATAGTACTGTATGCCAGAATGACTGGGCATTCAAAATGTTAACGTTTATGTGTTTTTCTATTCTATCTTCCAGAGCCTACCATTAGTATTATCCAGGGTGCGAATGGGACAAACCCTTATTCCCAAAACCCTTACGACCTTCCAAGGAACAGCCACATCCCCAGCCACTACGACCTGCTCCCCATGCGCCAAAGCCCCTCACTGAGCCACAGCTTCAGTCACAGCCATAGTCCACCCCTACCAGGAAGTCCCACCAGTTCATTGCTATAGACTCTGAACAGTTTAGTCTGACTATTGAAATGCGTCCCTCGTGTTTGGTGCTGAGGAACACCTGAAATGGCAGATACTTTTTGGACCGCTTTGGGGCTAGACCTGGAGGGAGCCAGGTAACACTAAGCAAAGTTACACTATGGTTGCATACGTGCATTAAGGAACCCTTTGATCCAGCGTTACTTCTTGTGTATCAAAGATCTTCGAACTGTCAAATACGGGTCAAAATAAATGATCTGTTAAGGGAGATGTGCATAGAGAACACGCAAATACTTGCTTTTTGTTTTTGTAATAAAAAAAATGAATTGTCAGGGATGTTTAAAAATGGATGGTTATTATAGTGTTCTAGGAACTTAAACAAACATGTACATAACACCAGACCATGCTGTCTGAAAACCTGACAGTACAGAAAATGTCTGCTACAAAGACTCTGAAGATTATTGGACTTCACCAGAACCATCATAGTTGGCAGGTTCACATCACAGTGCATACAATTATGTACTGTAAAAGACATTGAAAAGTGTGGATACTAATGATAAAAGCAAAAATTTAAGTTTACCAAGGCAATTCTCTGCAGTCTAATGTGGCCTTCAGTTCATCTGTTCAATTACATCTAGTGAAAACAAAGTTAAATAGACTTTCACTTGAACTTTCTTTTAGGTCTTTCTTTTAAAGATGTTATTGGTGATCTATGTAATATTCATATATTTTTTTATCACAATAGGGATCATAATATAGCCATGGAGATGTTAGATTTGAGAAAGATGCAATAACATCATATTGTTCTTCCGGCAAAAGAACAAGCTACTTATTTCCTCCATAGAAATGTTTCTTCCAGACGGAACATAGCTCATGTGGAACCCCCGAGGTAGCAAATGCACATCAATATCTTGATCCCGTTGGAAACAAATCTTTTCGTTAATTGTTTGAGTAAGGTCTCATATTTTACAATTTGCTTTCACTACTAATAAGACTGACTGCCTCCCCTGTTTTGTCCTCTACGATATAGTTCAACAAACTACTGGGATTTAGGCTACTATCTGTGATTTTTACACAACTTTTTACATTTATGTTTACATTTTAAAGATCCTCGTGGGTCAATATTTTTATGTTTGTATCTATTAATGTTGGCCTATTGTATATAAAGTAAAGTAGTGTTCTTGGCTAGACTAGAGCGATTGTGATATCTGTTGTTTATAGACAAATGCATGGGAAATGGGTCAGTGTATTGTTTTTTACTAACAAATGTTTATTTATTTTTTTGGTGCAATCAATCATCTGTTTTTAATTCTTGATCATTTCATTTTTTACTGTCATGAATCCAGAGGATTTATTTTCCAACAGAGACTTACTGCTTTGCTTTGAGAATTTGAATCCGCCTTCAATGTTTTCACCCTTCTTCCTTGTTTACTATTTTAACTTAAGTGAAATAGATATAGTATTTGACACGGTGACCTTGAGTGTCTAGACAGGCGCCTATAAAATAAATGTATCATTATTTAACTTTTCTTGCACAAGTAGTTTTTATATTATATAAGTTAATTTACCTGAATTTAGTTGTTTTTTTAAAATTACCAAATGCCAATATTGTTATATTTTGACCGTCAGATGTGCTTTACCACTATACAGCACTATAAAACCATATAGTGAGAGTAACATTGTTAAGATTGTCCAATGTCATCTATCATATTTTATGTTACCCTGACCCTCTATTTAATGCTAGCTGTTTATGTCATGTCAAAACCCAATAAAATTAGCAAAGCTCAGGGGGGCAGCCTAAAATCTTTTATGCCAGTGGTGAATTCAGGAGCTGGTTCAGGGAGTCAACCCGCTCAATAAAAGAGAATTCAGTTCTTAATTGTTGTTTTTTCACAAAGGTCAAGAGTGAAATTAGCACCAAAACTATTGTGATGACACAACTACAGTGCTTGAAAGCTTGATCAGCTCAGACCAGGTTTAGGGACTAAAAATGCATTATTCCTTTTTATTTCTCATCTTTCCAATAAACTTTAATAGTGCGAATTCATAAAATTATTAACAAAAGACAGTATAATATGTATGTGTGTATGCATAATAGCAGGCACATCTTTGGACACTTTCCCGCTGAAGTGACTGGGAAAGTGTGTCTAAACTTTTGACTGTACTGTATACAGTTAATAATTCTGTCTGAAATCATGTCTATGTAATCATTTATTTTTACAATGTTTGCATATATGTAAGTAAGCTGCAGCTGGAGTGCAGTTAACCAAGTTTTTTTTTAACTCAGGACAAAATCTGAAGTTTTATGACTGGTGCGCTTTATTAAGATTAATTGATAACTTAAGATATAAACACAATTGTATAATTTATCAATCTGTACAAAACATAAAACCGTAAGTTTGGACTCCTTCCCCCTAAATCATCTCAAATCGATGAAATTACATATTTGTACTTTCACACATTTACAATGGAATTACAATCAGTTATAGTGACAGCATTTAATTGTTCAAAAAAAGAAAAACAGTTCCTTAAATAAAATCCACAATGGAGGTATATGAGAAGGGATTACAAAGACATGTCACTTCTTCTACAGACAACTAGCTAGTTTGTATTGGATCTAAAGCTGAAAGCGCCCTCTGTTGAAGAACGCCACAGGCATTTTCAGCTGGTCTTATTTACTCCTGAGCTACGCAACCTCGGCCTCTAAACACATACATACAGAATTCAGGCATTTGTAAACATTTTAACAAATACCAAGTTCAGACACAGACACAGCTACAACCAGGAACTTCACAATTTAGTATTTTTAGCCAGTAGTTTGGCTTCCACTATAGTTTTGTAATAGTTCACAAAAACTACAAGGATTTGCCTTTTGTATTAAACTTTATAATGTTACCACTTGTCCTACCAATAGCATCAATGTGTGGTTTGTAAGATATCTCAGGTACATAGCATCTAGGCCTCAACTAGTTGTAGGCATTAGGGTTATACACAAAAATGCAACTCTGCTAAAGCAGTTTCTGAATAGAGATGGACTATACCAGTACATATTGGTATTACATAAAACAAGCCTCAGAAAACATACAAACGTTAATTATATAAGGCATAATGATATAGTTGGGATATGAGTTAAAAGCCATGCATTGTGTTTAAGTCAGAGAGGCAGCTTGGTGTACATAGGCTTAATGTGACAGTGACTGGCACTGGACAAGAAAGCCAAAGGCCTGCCAGTACTTGTGCTGCCCCCAGGTTTACCCAGAAACTAATAGTTTAGGATAACAGATAACACACAGCTGACTCCCCAGTGGAGTTTTGGAATTTGGATTAACATTAGAGGAGGCACTGTGAAGAAAATCTCTAGTCTACAATCTCAAAGGGGAATTCTTAGTTAATATTGCTCTATAGTTGCCTCCTCAGCAATATCAAGATTAGATCTTCAAGATACGGATCATGGAATTGAGGAAAGATTTTGGAAAATCAACCTAGCACAAGCGGAATTTTGGACAAGAGGTGGAATAATATCCTCTGCAAGTGTTACATTAAAGAGGGTAGATGTGTATAATTATTATTATTATTATAAAGAAACTCAGATAAAAACCTTTGGGGTGTTGCTGTTTTGATGCTGTAGAAGGCAGTATCTACTGTGTACTAATGTAAATCTTAATCATAGACCTCCAATTAAGCAAGTGGGACAAATCCAGCTCATACAAGTACAAGTAGTTATTACACGGTGGTAAAGGTTGTACATTTAAAAAACAACTCAGATTACACATGATAAGGACTGATCGGAAAGCCCCCCCAAAAAAGATAGCTGGTGTTCTGAGTTCATATTGCAGCTATGATACTACTCTGACTAACTTTATATTACTTGAGCTTAAATTTGACACACTTGCTTTAGTTTTAATTGTATATCAAATCAAAAATTAAATTGATATGATTCGCTACATATTGACAATTTGGCTGCAACTAAGAAAGCAGATGTAAGTACATGATAATTTGGCTAATGTTGGAATAAGAAACCACAGCAATTATTCTCCAGTATTAGAATCTGTTTTGGGCCAGGGCCTTTAACTACAATAACATTATCTACACTAGAGACTACTACTCATGGAATTGAGATAGCATCCGTTCAAATTGACAGTAAGTGTCACCTTAATGTGCCCTCTAGGCAGTAACATTCCATATTAAATTAACAGTGCGATTTGAAAATTATAAAAGCATGCAAAACAGCAGTCCCATACTGAACATGTACAGCTGGCCTGATCTTGCAACTTTGAACTAAGTGAAAATGTGTAAACGTTTGTGCAGCTCACTACATGCTAGCATACATTTGCTCTTTCAATGGCTTGAAATTCTGACGTTACATAGACCTTAACTTCCAAAGGTTTTTCACAGCAATTAGATCAAAAGTAATATACTAACGTTACAGGAGAAATAGTTGACCACACACTTCATCTCTGTGCTTAATACATACAAATGTTTTCAAAACAGCATATCACACTAAAGGGGAAAAGCTATTGTGACAAAGGGGGAAAGGAACCTGTTACAAGGAATACACTTCAGATGAGCTCTGGTGTGCCTGAATATATACGCACTCGCAAGTATGGTACAAAATTGCAAAACAAAATTGAAAAAGGAAACACAGGTGAATAAAAAATTATGGAAAACAGCAAGAGGGGAGAAATAACATTCATATATTAAGACATTTCTGTGACATGTCAGCGCAACTAAGGTCATGAACTGTAAAGTGATAAGAAATGCCTGCTGCTGCACTGGCTAAATTGGCTGAGTTTGGAACTGCCCCAGACAGTGACTTACTAAATTGGAAGGGCGTGGTGTGGGTGGTCTACATTGTAGGACTACATTATTCCAAGTTAGTGTTAGGGCCTTTAATGCTGCATCCCCTCAACTTCAACACGATACAGCTAAGCAGTCTTTTGGGAAACAGAGGGAGGGACCTATGGGAAATAGGGGAAGGAATGGGTAAAGGAACAAGGAGAGCAGGGAAGGGGGTTGAAACATGGCTGGCTAGATGTTCTGACAGCACTGCATCTTTGGTTTGCTCTCAGTAGGTTGCACTTGGATGTTGACCACGTTGTTGCTAGGAGACATGTCACTCTCCTGGCGTTCTGACATCTGCTTCTGAGAGACAATGCGGTAAATCTCTGATTGAGGGACAAAAGAGAAAGAAGATGTTAAAAACAAAATCCAAATCCAATCGGGCTGATTCACACAGTACATAAACACGGTAAGTCTAGGCCGATTTGACAATGTGCGTATGTGCTTGTGTATTGAAAGACATTCCTGTAGCTAATCTATTGAACAGACTTGCTTACCTGTTAGAATTGTCTGGAAGGCTGTCTCAACATTGGTGGAATCCAAAGCCGATGTCTCAAGGAAAGATAAACCATTCTTCTCTACAGGACCAATGCGTTATTAGTAAATGTTTTTGTTATCCAATACATAATCATTAAATAACTCAAAGAAATTTTGAAAATTAAACTGTGACTTCAAACTACATTATATGGTCAATTCTGGAGGACATTAAGGTCAATTCTGATATTGCACGAGGCACAGCAGGCATACCCATAATATTACAATCTAATGATATTAAAGAAGTTAGGATTCAGAGTTTTATTCTCACCAGCAAATGCACGGGCCTCATCGGTCGGCACTGCACGGAGATGGCGCAAGTCACTTTTGTTTCCAACCAGCATGATAACAATGTTGCTGTCAGCATGATCCCTCAGCTCTTTTAGCCAGCGCTCCACATTTTCATAAGTCAGGTGCTTGGCGATGTCATAGACCAAAAGTGCACCTACTGCTCCACGGTAATAGCTGACGTGACACATCAAGAGAGTGAGGCTCATTTCATAAGATAAGTTTAAGAATAAGAACAACATACTCTCATTTACAGTGACCATGTACAGTTCTGTATAGTTCTGCAGAGTAAAAAGACACGGGCAACTTGATGCAAGTCTACTAAAGGCTTAAAGCTGGCTAATAAAAAGGCCTTTAAACTACATATGTAGCATAGCTCTGAGAGCAGATAAGCAGCACAGGACTTGCAGGAAAGGTAAGATAAGGTTGCATAGCTCGTCAATTTGCGTTAATGTTCTCTTCTAAATAGTAGGGGCCAAGCAGGTGGGGTTATCATCCAAGCTCAAATGATGGATAATAGTGCTTTTACTCAAACTCAAATTTTTGCAACAAAAAGCAAAACAGTACATACTACAAAGGTATAAAATGCAAGCAAATGGTTGACTTTACTTTCTTCTGGTGATTATAGCCTAATCATTACATCAATACTTCACTTTTTAAAATGTCTATGATGTCTACACATATCAAAAATACATGGACTTACTAGTAGGGTCTTAAAGCAGGGTGAGATTTTTTTAGAATGGTCGTGGTGTATTCAAATAATCTATCCAAACCATGACTGCATTCTAGGGATGGGAGGATCCTTAAGTATTGATCCTTTCTATCTTGAAGTTTATTTTTGAGAATCGATCCTCGCAAAAAGTAGTTCTAAGGATAATCGGATCAAAACTATGGTTGAGCACCAAATGTTTACTAAGCGTCCAATTCGTAATTACTTGGATACGATACAATGGTTTCATACACATGGACAACATTACTCACGCAGACGTTATTGCCCGGTAACGCTCCTGTCCAGCTGTATCCCATATCTGAGCCTTCACAGTCTTTCCATCCACCTGGATACTGCGAGTGGCAAATTCAACTCCAATAGTACTTTTGCTTTCCAAGTTAAATTCATTTCGAGTGAATCGGGACAGTAGGTTGCTCTTTCCAACACCAGAATCTCCAATTAAGACAACTGAAACACAGGGTGGTGACATGATATGTTTTTTCTTAAACGAATACACTTTACAGCTTGACTACCTGTCACTGATAATACAGTAAATGCATAGTATATTTCGGTATAACTAAGTCCAAGTTGATCGGCTGCTAAGGTCAGGAAATGATTTTAGCAGTCATGATTCACATGTATGTAATAATGGGATAGCACGGAACTAAAACCCCACCTGGCTCCAAGCTTACAATACTCAACTACAATCAATTCAAGTCCAACAGCTCTCTCATCAAAATCAGACATTGGTATCATTATACCGTACACGTTAGCTGAAGTTAATGGATCAGTGCTTCGACATGAAGTAGGAGTTGTAGCTTAATGATGTTGTAAATGTTAGCTAGTAAGCTAACATACTTCCTGGGGTAACTTAAGTTTCAACAAGATAACTGTTTATCTGATGTTAGCGTTCATCTATTTTTTTGATAACGTTAAGATCAGTTGACGTGTCACTGAACTGACTGTGGTGACAAACTTATCAAAGTATTCGTTTTGTCAAAAAACAACAATCCTTTGGCTTTTGTCCGCAAAAGGGCCGTTCTGATCGCTTAACAAACAAAGAATTAGCCAGCTAACGTCCGCTAGCCAGAATAATCAACCAAAGTGAGGCTAGGAAACGTTAACGTTAGCTTATATGTTGGTGCCTTATTTGTACCTTTAAATAAATAATCGTATTCGTCGTCTCTGGTTCCCATCTTTTAGTAGCAGAATAACGAAATGTCCAAGGATTAATAATAGACTGAGTAATTCAACGTTAGTTGTGTAAATACTGTTAGTTAGAGTTAACTTAATTCTCCAGCGATAATGTCTACTAGCCAACCAGTCAACATTGGCCAACGTTAGTCTGAACCTGCACTTCCGCAATTTCTTCTTCTATGGTTAATGTAATGCAACCTTCTTTTTCCTCTTCAATGATGTCTTACGATACTGTTCTGATGACGCTATATTCCTATGTGTCAACTCTACAGCACCACACATTGATAAAGAAAAGATGGCCAGTTTATGTCACATTCAAATGGGTGAAAAGTATTATAGTTGTAAAGTCATACTATGTAGTGCACTGCTTTGGACGGGTGTTTGAACATAACCTCTTGTGTTTTTGCACTTTAGCACCTTCAAACAGGAGTTTCTCAGCTGGGTCTGTTGAGAAACATTGCAGTCTTGTCATGCAAATGACACGTTTCTCCCACTGGCAAATATATGATATTCACCATTTTGCTGGGTTTGATGTTCTCACTGCAACAATGAAACCTTATTTTGGTCAACAATCACAGTGCAACCGTGATCGAAAATTGATCAGACGGATACATGTTTTAAAGCTTGAAATAAGAATCACGAACATTCTTAGCTTGACTCAGTACACTCAACAATTCAAGCAGACAAGCATGACAAGTAAAACACTCCCCTTTCCATTTTAACATTTCCCAGATACAGTACAAACATTTATTGCTTTTATAATGGTACACTTTTTTAGTTTAAATGTTTACCATTGGATAGACCTTGCTTTAAAAAAGTGTTTAAATAACTATTTCATGTGATCTTACTTTTTGTAAATAGTTGTGCAGAAATTAAGAAATTTGGTGAAATTTACACTTCACGGCAGTCAAGATGTGAAAGGTGATTCAAAAGAATGTCTTGAAAATACGTAATTCAAGTATTTTTTTTGGTTTAAGGCTACTTATTACCAAAGATATATCGCAATGCCCTTGATAGTACTGTTTCTTTTAAAAACCACACCCACACGGATTTGTTATTTAATATCTACTGATCTCTAGTGGTGGGAAATATAACTTTCGGATAATGTTCAGCCTAAAGTGATCAAAACCAGTGGGGCTGTAACTTTACAATGCGCGTATAAATAAGCAAGTTAAAATAAGGAGTACATTTTATTTTACTATTCAATTAAACATGAGCTATGACAGCATTAGTGAATCTTATATTCCCATTGAGTTTTTCAAATGCATTTCATTTACTCAACCAATATCGTGGTTAATTAAATACTCATTGTAATAAGAACGTATGACATGGCTTCATCATAGTTCTGGACACAAACTCTTCTTCACACACACGTGCGCGAGCGCGCACTCACACATATGTAATATATTTGTTTTATGAACTTTTACAAAATAACTAAAACCTTTTGTTTTTATTGCACTGTAGTACACATCATTTTATTTCTTCTTGATCTCTGGATGGAATTTACGCCATAAGACGTTCTGCAAAAGAAGACCAATTAAATAGTGAATGGGAGAGATGTAAACCAAACGTAAACCAAAACAACACCTATACTAATACTACTAGTTTTACCGCATCATGATTATAATACTGACTTACCTTTTTACCCCATGTCGATTTAGATTTAGTCTTCACGTCGTTAACCGTTTCGTATGTGTTACCCTGAATATCGGTGGCTTGTATCTTTATTCCAGCTTCTCCTGGAATCTGCTCGTATGTGTTATCAGCAAGGTGGTTACAAAAACGGTTGGGTTCTTGTGAAACTTCAGCATACATGCAGTCTACCTGTTGGGTTATCAATTTACAGTTCCAGCTTGGATCGTATTGACTCAGACTCTTTTCTGTTTTTGATTGATCGCTCCCCTCAAGTTGGTTACCAGTGGTGTGGTAGAGTGGGTTGTGTCTCAGCTCTTCATTACTCACACTGTGGTGGTCAGTAAAGGTAAGTTTTCTGAAGCTTTCCTCCTTGCCTTGAAGAGAATAAGTGTGGCAGGTCACTTTTTTAGAGTACTCCCCCGCTAAGTTGTTATCCTTGGCGGGTAGAGACCGGTTCCCGTTATCCGTAAGGTTAAGCTTAGAGTACATGATACTCGATACCGTCGCGGTACTTTTTAAATCCACCTGAGAACTCGTGTCACAGTTAATTAATGAATCTTCTTTTCTTCTCAGAGTCAATTTCACCTGGTTTAGACTAAACTTGCTGTTTAAGCTTTCAACAGTATTTTGCTCTGAGAGCGTGTTCTGAGTGTGACTGTGAGAAAAGCTTTTGTTGTGAAAGGATCCATTTAGTAAGTAACTAAAAGGCATGCTTCTTTGCAACTCTGCAGGCATTGACTGTTGGGAAATACAAAACTGTTTAAAATGAAGCAATACGTGAGCAAATCTGTTAGACAAGTGCATATCGATAAGGTTTCAGTATGTCTAAATTAGTCGTGTTAAAACTCGTACCTGTGAAAAGGATTTTCGACCAACAAAGGATGTATCTGTATGCTGTCTGTTGTTACTCTTTTGTGGCAGCACAGGCAGTTTAGGAGTCAGGGGGTCATTATGTTGATATTGTTTGTTGTCATTGGGTATGTCACTCCTGTGGTCCCATAAACACCGAAGAGCTTGCACGCTTGTCCCTGGTTTTACTTTGGTCTCAAAATGAACTGCGTCATATAGGGAACCTGTGTTAATCTGAATTCAAACAACAAAAAACAAGCGGTTAAACAGGCTACATTTAAAAAAAGAACGACCAACCTGCTAAAGTTAAATTGTACCTCATTGCAAGATGAGGTTAGGTACTCCCCAAAAGGCTGGATGGGACAAACTTTGTAGTGCTCTATGAGGCCTGTGAGGCTATGATGAGTCTGAGAGTCTCCTGAAATACTGAAAAGCCTCGCTTCATTTTGACTGATCACAAAATGCCGACAGCGGTCTCTTCCTCTGTGTCGTTTGTAAAATATATATATATATATACAAAAAATAATTAAAAAAATGATACAAAGGTCATATTTCATTGTGCAATTTGAGTAATTAACATGTCTTGATTCGGTTTACGAGGAACTCACTTGTAGGAGAGGATGTAACCGATGGCTTTTTCACTAAGTCGAATAAGAAAACAGCCTAAAGTCTTCTCATTCAGTTGATCCTCAGCATTCCTTACAAAGACAAAAAAAACTGTGCTGACAATATGTCATACGAATGTCTTAGAAATATCTTTTTTATTCCTATTATCCTTTGTTACTTGTTCACGCACACGAAATTACTTTTCTAACCAGAGAAATAGCACAGATAACATGCTATGGTTTAACCACACAGTGCATTGTGAAATATATTAAAAGCAATTATCCAGCATAAATTAGTTTGTATTAAACTCGTTTAAAACATTGTGCAAAATGGTTGTACTATTTGCTTTCTAAAGTAAACATTGCCATCCATGACCTTTCTGGAGCTCCTACTAAACAAACTAATCTTACTTTCTGGCAGTGAAGCCTTGAAACCAATCTGGAAAATTGCCATCGTGTAAAATGAAGGATGCCTGAGTCTCGGTGAACCATTTTAGTACAATCTCCTTCAGTCCTCCATCTGAAGTACCCAGCTGAGGGTCCAAACGTTCTTTGTTCTCCATATTCTTAGAATCAGGATCTTTTAATACGATATAGTAGTTGCATGAGAGTTTGTATGAGAACTCTGTATGTACACTGCAAACAGAGATGATGTTCACGGCAAAGTTTAGGACAGGAGGTGCATTATTTGCATGTATTCCTCTATACGTCAGTCAACTTTATCACTGCTGGAAAAAATATTTTACTATCACTTCCTTTTCCCAGATTGAGCTTTAAGCGTTGTCTCATGTAAATTAAAAGGATATTGAATATAACTTTAAATAACCACACATGAAGTAAGGAAACTCAGATTGCCAAATGCAAATACCTTGAAGACAATATATACGGGTATGCATCTGCATAGCCTCTTGTGCAGCTCACGGTAGTGGCTTCACCACCTGTGTATTCTCATTGAGCCCGACGTTTGGTCCAAAACTGTTTTGACCACTAACGGTCCAGATGCTTTCTTACACACAAAGTTTTATTTCTGTTATGAATCAGCTTGGGATGCCAATGTTTTGTAAACAGATTTGCAGCCATTTTCTAGGGGGAAGGTGTTAGATGAAATATTTCGCACTTTTTTCCCGGCTTAAGGCTTTATGAGGCATATTTCTATATTTTTAGATTAATGTAAAAGATACGTGTAATATTTTTGGTCATTATAAATGTTTTGATGGCAACGTTGAAAAAAGCTCGATCAGGCTGCCAAAGCATATGAAATACATTAGCTTTGCGCACCACCTAACAGCTGGCCTAGTAGGTCTGTACTATATCTGGGCGCACGCTGGATATAGGGCACTTGCCCAACTACACAAGGTTTGCCGCATTGAAATTGAAAAGCTTTATCCTTAATTTTAAAATGGTAAGGTGCTAAATGAACGTGCAAATTTATATTTAAATTGACTGAAACTTGTTACCCTGTTATGCCTGAAGGTCTGCCAATAGCCTGACCACTTTTGCTGCAACCAACGACATTGTCTACTTCTTGAGACATGTTGCCTTGATCTTTTTTACATTCAAGTGAATGGGAAATTGTGTCTAAAACTTCTGATTGGTACTGTATGATTTATAAACTTCATTATGTTTTCCTCAAGTGGATTTTAATTTACAGGAGCAAAATGTCTGGTTTTATCTAATTTATAATTATTTGCGTTTATACTTATTTAGCTGCTGTTTGCCCAAGTAGGCACCCTTTATTACTGTACTAGCCTATAATAATGAATGTAATGAACATGTTAATATGGTGCATTCTGTTAGTGTATTAGGTAAAATTGTATTTACCCTTTTCTAATAGAACAGGGTTTACATCCCAATTGCAACAAAATAACATTGACTGAATGCACAGCAATCAAGAACATTGTCACCCCTGCATATATGCTATGAAAACTGAAGGTATGGCCTTGTTTAAGCAACTGAAGGTTGAAGATTTCTATGAAATTTGTGAAGAACTGGGAAGGTACTGTACTATCAGATTACCATGCACTGATACACAAATTAATGAAAATACCAATACTACTTAAAATGTACAATGTTTAAGCACAACACAGGCTCATATGCTGTCTGCAAAGTTAATGAAAAATGTTTTATCATATTTACTATGTTTGTGAGACAACTGTTTGACACAGCTTTTTAAATTACCTTTCTATCTTTAGGGCAGTTTATATTGACTATATCCAGAGACACCCTGAATGAGGAAGTACAGTGTTAGCTTACATACTATTTCTATGCACCCAGGAGTGGAAAACTGATGCTGCCAAAGTCATTTGACCTTTGACTCTAAAGTCACAAAAATAACATGCCCTCCTGCATGAGCAACTTTAGCCATTACCAGCTCTAAACACAAGTGATTCATATTGGTATTTGATCATTTTATTTAAAGTCTCTGTGTGGATTTTAACGTCATTCAAATTGACCCATCTAGATTGACCCGACAATTATATCATGTTAGGACTGTTATTTGACAGCAAATATCCACTTTTAAATCAAATTTGCTATTTTCCTTCAATAATTATCCATGCATGCACTCTCCTATACCTCTGCCTGACAAACATCATATTTCTCCATTCCAGCTGTCTTCTAAGATCATCAATCTATTCTTTCAACTTAAAGTATGTATTTCCTATGCTCCCTGGTTTTCAGTGGTCAGTTTGCTATCGTAAAGCAGTGCACTGAAAAGAGCACAGGACTTAAATTTGCTGCAAAGTTTATCAAGAAACGACAAAGCGTGGCAAGCAGGCGTGGGGTGCGGCGTGAAGAGATAGAGCGGGAAGTTAACATCTTGCAGCAGATCCAGCACCCCAATATCGTCACTCTGCATGACGTGTACGAGAACCGCACAGATGTGGTACTTATCCTGCAGTTGTAAGTCGGATAACAACACATTCTTAAGAACTTTCTTAGCATTACAGAAAGCTTAAAAACTGAAAGAAATGTATATGTTTTGACAAATGAACAGACATCTTTTATGTGTGGACATATTTTGCTGTACCATGTCAGAATATTTAAGGTACATCAATCTTTCGTTTGAATAATCACAGCATACATGTATGTTGTTGTAGGGTGTCTGGGGGAGAACTATTTGACTTTCTTGCCCAAAAGGAGTCTCTTAGTGAAGAGGAGGCTACACAGTTTATCAAGCAGATCTTGGAGGGTGTCCACTATCTCCACACCAGGAAGATTGCACACTTTGATCTCAAGGTGAGTTATTGTGGTATTACCTTTGCACTTAGCTACAGCTATCAGGTTAAATATGAAACTGATTTTGAATACAAATTTTTTCAGAGAAGTTAAAGAAAATTGTGTTGTTTATTGGCTTTTGTTTCTCTGCTAACTGCCAATTGTCACATTTAGTGAACCTGAAAATCTATTTCTATTTTACAGCCTGAAAATATAATGCTGCTTGATAAAAATGTACCTTTGCCAAGGATCAAGCTCATCGACTTTGGCCTTGCACACAAGATTGAAGCTGGGGTAGAGTTTAAAAACATTTTTGGAACTCCTGAGTTTGTGGGTAAGATTTTTATGTGATTGATTAATTTAGTAAAAATTCTAACACTAGTAGCATACCATTATTATAATCATGAATATTGAGGTTTTAATTTATAGTTTTGCCATGGAATTACTGCTATTTTTCAAATAAGTACCAAGTTTTGTTGTTGATACCAATGATGCTTACTGGGTTTTTTTAGCTCCAGAAATAGTTAACTATGAACCTTTGGGACTGGAAGCAGATATGTGGAGCATTGGTGTTATCACCTACATTTTGTGAGTGAACAGGAAACATAATTCCTATTGTGACAATAACACTGTATAACAAGAATATTTTTGTCAACCATGCTGATCATTTAAAAAAGTATGCTTTTATAACTAAAATATTATCTTAAAGTAGTGGCAGTCATTTAGATATACTGTGCACATCACATGCAGATTGTGAATCTCGTGCCTATGTGCAAGTTAATACGTTTTTTAAATCAGATTAAGCGGTGCATCTCCATTTTTGGGAGAATCTAAACAAGACACACTTGGGAACATCTCCGCCATGAACTATGAGTTTGATGAGGAATTCTTCTGCCGTACCAGTGAGCTGGCCAAGAACTTCATCAGACAGCTCCTGGAAAGAGATAAAATGTAAGAGGTCACAGCAAAAGCCTACACATTATTCCATAATGTGGTTTGGCATGCCCACTCCGGTTGTGTGGCTGTTCTATTGCCGTGTTCAGAATCGCCTACCGTGCATACTAAATGTGCAGAGGAGTTTGTTATTATTTAGCATGTTAAGGGTGTGTACTGAGCAATTTCTAACACAGTGTATGTATCTGTTTATTAATGAGTCTCACCTGTCCTCATTTGTGTCATTGTTACCACAGTGGTAAATTTTTATAGATGGTGGGTCTGTTTTAGTTTTGTATTTAAGCCTTGTCCTGGGTATTTAGTTAATTTTATATCTGCCTTTGTGCTGTCTGTGACACATGAAATGTAATTTAATATGGTGGGGATTTATGATAAAAAAAGGTCTATGGTATTATTGCTAGTTTTGAACAAAAAAGCAATACTTAGACATTGAAATTCATTAAGTGTTGGCCTTAATTTAAAGCATTTTTTTCCTCTTTGGAGGAATTTTTTTGTTTTTAAAGTATTATGACTTGAACTTTGTTTGTTCCTTAGGAAAAGACTAACTATCCAAGATGCTCTTAATCACCCCTGGATCAAGGTATTCATCCAAATGAAAGAAAAAAGCACAAATGTTTTTCTAAAGTTTTCATCCATATTTACATTACAGTTTTTAGGTTAGTTTGAATGATAATCATACATAATTCACAATAATGCATAAAATAATATACAGTCTTTCATCTTGCATGAGTCTCTTGGGGCTCTTGAGGCTTCATTATTTAGAAGGTAAACTACTGTGAATCTCAAAAGGGTTGATTTGATTGTGCTCCTATACCTCCCCATGCACACTACATCTGATGACTAAACTTGCAACAGTGTATTTTCAAAATAGAGATAATGTATTTATTTAACAGTAATGCATTCCCTCATCAGTAATATCCATGTCTCTGTACTATTTTTTGTCTTAGACTAATGAGCACAAGGAGGAAACCAAAGCTCCAGAGACCAAGAAGCGTGAGCGGCGACAACTAAAGACCAAACGCCTGAAGGAGTATACCATCAAGTCCCATTCCAGCATGCCCCCCAATAACACCTATGTTAACTTTGAACGCTTTGCTCAAGTAGTGGAAGACATCTCCCAGATGGAAGGCTCATTTGGAAATCTGGCAATTGTCCATGACTCCCTTCAGGAAGACATTGATGCCCTTGTCTCCATCTACAATGAAAAAGAGGCTTGGTATAAGGAGGAAAGTGAAAGTGTGCGTCACGAGCTTTCCCAGATACGCTATGAGTTTCGTAAGGTAGAGGCCTTGAAGAGGAATCTCCAGGAAGACATGCGGGCAATCGACGTTAGCATTAGTGCTGTCAATGCACGCTACCATGAAAGAAAGAACCACTTTGACTCCCTTAGGCAAGAGCTAAGTAATGAATTGAAATGGGTTCAAGAGGTTGTTGGATCTTTCCCTGTGGATGGAGTGGGTGGTGGAAGCTATACTAACTGTAACTTCACCACAGTATTCAACAATGATGTCAATGAGGCCTTGAAAGAGCTGATAAACCATTCTTGCGGAGGGGACCTGCTCTCTGGAATAAATCTTGACTTCACTGAAGCTGGACAGCAGAGGTAGTTAGATTGAATGCAGAAATTATGCAAGATAATGTTGATCTGATTTGAAATGTGCAAAATAAGTATTTTCTAACCTAGGCTGCTTTTACAGTAAGTAGTTTAAGCCTTGGTTGTAATAATCCAATACTGAGTTGAACACCATAACATTGTATGATTTCTCAAATGGACAGTTAACTTATTTCCTTTTTGAGTGAAAAATGCCAGCTCTCACTAGCACTATCTGTGTGCTCACAAGCTCACCGTTGCCCCCTGTAGGATATGTGGTGTGTCGACCCCAGAGCTCATTGGCCAGTGAAACTAAAACCCCATGAAAATTGCTGCTAATAAATTTAACAGCATTTAAATGTCAGAACACACAACATTCTGTGAGCAAGTCTTCTTGGAAAGGATGAGGTTTAATTCAACACTAGCATGCCACTATCTTGTGACCCACTTGAGCTTTCCTTGGCTAGATTATCTGCATGTTTTTTTACTTCTTAATGGAATATACAACGACGGCCACATGATATATGTTGCACTATCAAGGTGGACTGTACCTATCCTCAATATTATTACATACTTGTGAAAATATGAAAAAAGACAAAAGTGAAAAGACCGATTATATTACATGTGAATAAGGAATTAGGCTGTTATAAGCAAAACGAATATGTCCTTAGGGGTAAACACTTTGGTTGCAGTCAACAGTATCTTCTTCTACCTTAACTAATTTAATCAGCTCTACCATGGAGCGGCACTCATGGGACTCCCTTTCAAATAAGTGCCTGGCTGAGTTGGTGCGAACTGTTAAAAACCATTGAATTTTATGCAATTCCCTCAATAATGTTACACCAATTATAAGGCAACTACACCCTTTGCTTCAACTATTGAAAAAATAACTGGTGTAAATAACTTTAAAATTTAAATATTTCCATCGTAGTATTATTATTGCCATATTCCCACACATTTGTGCCCCATCAACAAAAAAAGTAATATTGTAGATAAAGGAAAAAACTAAAAAAACTGTATTCTGAATTGTGTACCAATAGGAGACCCCTTACTGATTCCTATTGCAAAGTTTCATAAGTGCATGTAGAGCTATGTAAGATGAAGAAATACCATGCTAAAAAGATTGATACATGTCTTTTTAAATATTAAAAAGCTGGTACAGGATTAAAGCAACATTTATAACTTGTATTTTGTTATTACTGCACTGTCCCAAAAGTTTCCCCTGACTTTAACAAGTGAGTGAGTTGAGGCATCTACACTGAGGGGTTGTGTAAAATGTCCAAAAGCAACCACCCAATTCGTAAATAATATTAGCTCTGCTTGGGCAAGTGGCACAGCTTGTTTTTCTGTCTGCATGGATACTTAGAAGTGACAACGGATAAAACTGATAAAATCATTGCCCAAACCCCATGATCTTAAGCACATTTCAAAGAAAAATTGTTTTTTAATACTTGATTATCACCAAGTTATATGCAATATGTCATATACAACTTACACGTTTATGCAATTTTATTAAATATAAACTAAATGTTACAACAGAGAAAAATGTGGACGTGCACGCAAATTGCAAATCGTATTATCGTTGAACATTTCAGTCAGATATGAAATCCTCTAGTGGGTACCATATTTTGTCCAAACTTTAAAAAACCTATGTTTGAAATCTTGCCCAGGACTACGGGTTGCAATTTATCTTCTGTTTATGCAAACGTGCTAAAGTAAAATGTATTTTTAATTTTCCAACTCGCACGGTACTACCATGGAACCGATCATTCTGTGTCATCATGGTATTGATCATTGTTGCCTCGGGGTGGTGACTTGGGAGCAGAAAAAATTTATTCACACTGTCTGATAATGATCCTCTTATTTTATCCAAGTGAATAAAAAATTATACATCAAACCAAAAGATTATTCGCGGGGAAAACAATTTTCCAGGCCCGCGGAAAGCAAATTGTGAACACGCACTGACACGCGCCCAGGGGCTTGCTTTCTCTACTGGTTGGGAGTGGACATCATCAAGCAGAATAGATTGCAGTACAGCATGAACGGGAGCAGAAGGGTGGGGAGGAATATATACACCTAATGCCATCCGACTGTCCCTATCCATATATGAAACAATTAAAACGTCATGTCTTGCTCACACTCGTGTCAGTGAAGTCCTGTGGATATCTATTTGTTGAGAAACAATGCAATGAAGTGCAGTAAGAGGCCCTTCTGACTGGTAAGCGAAAACTGACTCAGTCATTGTCAGATTGTTCACAGCAGAAACAGCTGCAGCTTTTCCACCTAGGGTAACTGCGTACAACGCATATTTGAATGATGTATTTATTTGTTGCTTTGCTTATAGTTGCATGACAGAATGTGAGGTGCAATGTTGCTTGCTTTCTGATAGTCTGACTCAACTTTGTTTAGCTAGCCTTGGAGATGGCTAACCAATAGCCGTCCAGCTAGCTTGCTGATCCTGCCCCTGAAGCCAAGTAATCGCGATTTTGTGTTAGATCTGTTTACTTAAAGTCATAACGGACGTAAATTAACCTAAGCTACGTTAGATAGCCAACGTTCCTCGTTTGATGAATCAGTTGACTTGATAGATAGCTAGTTTTAAACTGCAACTACACAAGACGCAAACAACCATGGCATCAGTAACTAGTAGCGTTAGCTTGCGTCGAATGGTTACACTTCAGCTAGCTTGGGGTGGGGGGTAGCCGTTAGACCACTAGCTAACTTAGCTAGCTAGCCAGTGTTTTAGCAAACAACAACTGTTAACTGACACTACAGATGCGCTCAGTAGGTAACCAATCTGACACAGAGCTGACTTACGCGAATGACACTTGTCAAAAAGTCAAGGTTGGTGTAGCTGGTGAGTAAAATAAACGCTTCGGTATAGCCTTCGTAAAGTTAACTAGCCTTTAGTTCTATTTAGCTAGCTAGCTGCATTGGACTACTGTAGTAACAAGCTTTAACAAATTGCCATTCTAGCCGAAATGACAGCTGAGGTTGGAACAACTGAACTTGCATGGCACACAACTTAAGCTTTGTTGTTTTCTGTGCTGAAGATGTTTTAAACGCGTTGGTTATCTAGCGGTAATTAACAGATCTCTTGGTGATAATTAACAGTTTGTGAATGTTGTGTGACAAGCTACCATCAGTAACCGCCCAATCTTCTTTACAATCACGAGCCCTACTAAAAAAAGTTATTGCTCCTTCAAATAAGATTAGGACAGCACATAAATATTCATTCATTCATATATATATTGCTATGTCACACCCTATGATGGTGAGATAAGTTGAAGTTAAGTAAGCGATCGTGTCTGTGACACGTCTTAGAGGCATTTTGTACAAATTCAATACTGAGTAGCCTCATTTGATTTTCTGCTTAAATAAGCTTTGTTCGTACTTTAATACCACAATGTTATTTCTTGTTGTTCTTTGTCCACTGCCCCTTCCAATGTCAAGTCAGTGATTGTTTTGAAAAATCATTAATAATACCAGCACTGTCATACTGTAAGTGTGTCCAATAAACATTTGATAACATGTGGACGATTACTGATTGCCGAACTCATACATATTTATATTTGGCAATAGTTAGGTTCTGTACATTAAGAATATTTGTTTTTCAACATTTTCATAAAATTAAGTACACATTATACCAAACAGACTTGGGCCCTATGCCTATAAAACAGCATGAATCTTGTTTTTTTTCTCTTTGTGATAAGTGACCTGCATATGTGTAACAACTCACACATGCCAGAGTGAGTGTGCGTCAGATAACAAAGTTAATAATCAATTTCTAGATATGTTGAAACACCCCTCAAATTATTTAGGTTATTTCTAATGCGTAGTTGAATTTTGTAGGACCCTACTTGAGAAAATGCTTAGCAGTTTAGGCACACCTGCTGACTAAGATCTTGGCGAATTTTCTTTTCTTCTCATGGCCAATTTCCTGCATATCGTTCCATCTTTGATTTTACCACCTATCAATGTGCATGACAGGGACATTTTACAAGCCCATAGGCTTTTGTGGTGGCCTAATTTATTCACAGGCATGCAGACAGAAATATGATATGTAATATATAACCTGTTTCTGAATAAGAATATCCTTGCAAAATGCTGGGGGATTTAGCAAAATGGCATTGCTTTTTGAATAACCATGTCTTTGTGAAATGGAATTTCTGCATTAAAATAGTATTAAGTAACTATTACAATTTGTTGCCAAAATCTTAACAAATTATTAATAATTATTTGGACAAATAACAAAATATTGTCTTTTTTCATGATTTAATATGAATATGTACTATATTTTGGCAGGACTGATGGACCCAGAGTGACATGCCATGGCTTTGATGATTCCCCCAGTGAAGCTCAAATGGCTGGAGCACCTGAACAGCTCATGGATCACTGAGGACAGCGAGTCAATTGCGACGCGAGATGGGGTGTCTGTTCTCTATTCAAAGCTACTGGCTAACAAAGAGGTGGTGCTGCTTCCTCAGCAGGTGCTTTGTCTCAAGGGCCCGCAGCTGCCAGATTTCGAGCGGGAGTCCTTATCCAGTGATGAACAGGAACACTACCTCGATGCGCTGCTCAGCAGCCAGTTGGCTCTGGCAAAGATGGTTTGTTCTGATTCACCGTTTGCTGCTGCGCTGCGTAAGCGCTTACTAGTTCTCCAACGCATATTCTATGCCCTTTCTAACAAATACCATGACAAAGGCAAGGTCAAGCAGCAGCAACACTCTCCAGAGAACAACTCTGGCTCCACAGACCTGCACTCTGTCAGTGAGCGACCGCGTTCCAGTACAGATGCCCTCATTGAGATGGGTGTCCGTACTGGCCTCAGCCTTCTGTTTGCCCTGCTGCGCCAAAGCTGGATGTTGCCCCCTCCTCCAAGCCCCGGGGGAAGCCATGGAGGCAGCATTAACTTGTGCAATGATGTCATCCACACAGCCATCGACGTGGTCAGCTCTCTGCCACCCTTGTCTCTAGCCAATGAGAGTAAGATCCCACCCATGGGCCTGGATTGTCTTGCCCAGGTCACCTCGTTCCTCAAGGGAGTGACCATGCCAAACTCTGGGGCAGACATTCTTGGGCGACGACTAGCCTCAGAGTTGTTGCTAGGTTTGGCTGCCCAGAGGGGGTCCCTGCGCTACCTGCTGGAGTGGATTGAAATGGCCTTGTCGGCCTCAGCTCTGGTCAGTACCATGGAGAAGAGCAAGGTGCCACAGAACCAGGAAGGCCTCATTGGCTACGATTGCTTCATGAACATCCTGATGCAGATGAGGCGCTCCCTGGTAAGATTTAAGTAATTTATTTTATTTAAATAGTAAATTGGCAGTCTGTCCAGGGAGTACCCCGCCTCTCGCCTGAAGTCAGCTGGGATAGGCTCCAGCCCCCTCCTGACCGTGCATAGGATAAGCGGTTCTGATAATGGATGGATGATGGTTAGTTCAGGATAGAACAGAACTGTCGGGAAAGGAGAAACGGACTCCCTTTGCATCTTTTCTATATTTTATTTTCACAACATTTCACAAAACTCCCTGTTTAGTCAGTCAATGTTCAAATCTTGGCATTGTTTGTTTACGATTCTCTTAGGGCTCTTCAGCAGATCGTAGCCAGTGGAGAGAACCCACACGCACATCTGATGGCCTCTGTTCTTTATACGAAGCAGCACTTTGTTTGTTTGAAGAGGTACGGCATCCACTATACTGTTTGAATCAAGTCTTATTTCAGTAATGTGGGCCATTAATGTGATCTCACTTGATGAGTAGATCAGCCAACTCGTTTGTATATTTCTTTTAGGTTGGCAGGATGGCGTCAGACTACTCTCGTACCTGTGCCAGTCCTGACACCATTCAGACTGGAGAGGCCCCCATGATGTCAGAGACCTGTGAGGTGTATGTGTGGGGCAGCAACAGTAGCCATCAGCTGGTGGAAGGCACCCAAGAGAAGATCCTGCAGCCTAAGTTGGCTCCTAGCTTTGCTGATGCACAGACAGTGAGAATTTTTTTTTCATGCTTGGGAAGGGTTTTTAACACTTGATTTAACTTGTTTTGCAAGATATATATATAGCATTTCTGCATTTTGACCTGTTGATCAAGGATTCTCAGTGGGAAATGAATCGCACAAATTACAATGGTGATTGGAACACCTTTCAGGTTGGAAGATGATATGCCCTGGCAGTATAAGACGATGCTATGCCTATCACGCTGTATTAAATGGTCAAATAATTAACAGTCTAAAGGAGTATTTCAATGCCTTTCTCCTTTTTAAAGATCGAGGCTGGCCAGTACTGCACCTTTGTAATTTCTTCCGATGGCTCAGTCCGGGCCTGTGGCAAAGGTAGCTATGGACGCCTGGGACTGGGGGACTCCAACAACCAGTCGACACTCAAAAAGCTGACCTTTGAACCGCACCGAGCCATCAAGAAGGTGTCATCGTCCAAAGGCTCTGACGGCCACACATTAGCATTCACTACGGAAGGCGAGGTATTCAGCTGGGGGGATGGGGACTACGGCAAGCTCGGCCATGGGAACAGTTCCACACAGAAGTACCCCAAACTCATCCAAGGTCCACTGCAGGGAAAGGTATGGGACCAAATTATACTATGTGGGAGATTCAGCATCATTTAAAACGTAATAGGAAATAGCAGATTGAACATCTATTGGGATAAATTCAAATCAAGTGGTATAATGTGCTGTTGCTGCAGGTGGTGGTCTGTGTATCTGCTGGCTACAGGCACAGTTCTGCTGTCACAGAGGATGGAGAGCTGTACACATGGGGAGAAGGAGATTTCGGGAGATTGGGTAAAGCATCTGTCTTCCACCAGCGGGCCATTTCGTCTTTATTAAAAACAGCATGCATCTTTTTAGGCCTGCTTATAGTTTAACCTTGTTCTGATTGTTGAAATAGGTATCTACAGTTGAAAAGCGATTGTAGCCTAACTGAGGTCTCATTATCCAATTCAATGTTTTATTATTTTATTGTTTGTGGATGCAGGTCATGGTGACAGCAACAGCCGCAACATTCCTACTCTAGTGAAAGACATCAGTAATGTGGGAGAAGTGTCCTGTGGGAGTTCCCACACTGTAGCACTATCAAAGGATGGACGGACTGTTTGGTCTTTTGGCGGCGGGGACAATGGTGAGAGAATATTTGTAATAAAACCCAAAATGAACCATCGTAGTTTATATAGTGCAAATTATTTTATGTTATGGGTTGTGCTGAAGTAATGTTTGTGAAATGGTGGATCAAGATACCAGTGAACGTGTCTTTGCAAGCTAATTTCTTGCTTGTGAAATCTTGCCCCTTTTGCTTCAGGGAAATTGGGTCACGGTGATACAAATCGAGTGTACAAACCCAAAGTGGTGGAGGCTCTGCAAGGAATGTTCATCAGGAAAGTGTGTGCGGGAAGCCAGTCATCCCTCACCCTGACCTCCACTGGGCAGGTAGGACTAAGCTGCAATTACAGCTGTGGAGTTAGGGGGAACGAAATGGCCTGAAATGGTCCTACACAATGGTTCCACTGCAGATTCACACTTTTGTATTTGGGCTCTTTGAGCAATCTTTTCTTGGCCGCTTGAATTGTTTCCATTGGTTAAAATTCTGTGCTTGCGTGGGGGAGTTGGAAAGAGCTTTTGACCAGCAATTCTTTTTAACAGCAAGTGCAAGGTGATGTTTCTTTCACACTTTGCTACTTAGTGTAACAGTGCATCAACACCAGTTCCTTCTTTGTAGTACACAAGCCGCACTCTCTCTCTGACTCGCTGGTCTTTGTCCAGGTGTATGCATGGGGCTGCGGCGCTTGCCTTGGTTGCGGCTCATCAGAGGCCACAGCACTCCGACCAAAACTGATTGAAGAGCTGGCTACCACCAGAGTGGTGGATATCTCCATAGGAGACAGTCACTGCCTGGCTCTGTCACATGGTAAAGAACCTTAGCCACTCCTGTGTCTTTAATCAGAGGTTAAATATGTATGATCTTTTCTGTAATTTGCTTGCTTAAACTGGTATAGCTTTACATTAGGCTAACTGTACAGTAACCGCAATGAAAATAATGGTCTGCATAGCATGAAAGAGGAATACCTCAATATAGGAATTTACTTTGGTGTATGTGCTACTATATTATAATTATGTATATGTCAGTGTAGTGTACATTTTAGAAATAATGAAGTCATCCAATCTGAAATTATTTCCTATTATTGTCCAACTAGACAATGAAGTGTATGCATGGGGCAACAACTCCATGGGTCAGTGTGGCCAGGGCAACTCCACAGGCCCCATCACAAAGCCCAAGAAGGTGGTTGGTCTGGATGGAGTGGCTATCCAGCAGATCTCAGCTGGAACCTCCCACAGCCTGGCTTGGACGGCTCTGCCCAGGGACAGGTTAGTAGTAGAACACTGACTTTGCATTGGCCATTGTTATTGACTAGCATTGGCCATGGCTAGAGTTCAGCAAGGGACATTCACACTGGTGTTGCATAATATGACAAAGGTTAGGTGCGGTAGATGATGTACCCACAAGCTGGTTTTATTAAAAAAAACTTAACTGTTACTTCTTATCCTGCTTGACCACTATGTTTATATAAATAGCATTATTGTGGATTGACTTTTACTATGGCAGAAAATCACAACGGCAAATGGAATGTGGATTCAACTTAATACTGAGAAGTAAGATTGTTTTGTTTTTGTGCCTCACAGGCAAGTTGTTGCATGGCACAGACCCTATTGTGTGGACCTTGAAGAAAGCACTTTCTCCCACCTGCGCTCTTTTTTGGAGCATTACTGTGACGGCATAAACAGTGAGGTGCCTCCTCTCCCCTTCCCCTCCTCGAGGTAAGGAAACAAAAAGAGGAATGTATCTTTCCCCCTGCGCTTTCAGAAAACAAATCTTTCTTTTGTTTATCAATTTTGTTTTTTTCACAGAGAGCATCACAACTTCCTCAAGCTTTGCCTTCGACTCCTGTCCAATCACCTGGCCCTCGCCCTGGCTGGGGGTGTGGCCACCAGTATCTTAGGGCGGCAGGCCAGGCCACTGCGTAATCTGCTGTTCAGACTCATGGACTCCTCTGTGCCTGACGAAATCCAGGAGGTCGGAATCCACAATCACACACCGTTTCAAAATCCATTTGATGACTGCTTTTTTGGTATCCAAATTATCATAATATTAGTGGGGAAATAAAAGTGATGTGCATTCAAGTGAGGCTTGATTAGTGTCCTTTATTAGCATTGGTACTTTAATACTAGCAGTATTGTGGTACTTGTGTGTATCTCAGTCGTCACGATAGAAGCCTAAAGCTGTTATATCAGAAGTGTCTAGAGTCATACTAAAGCATGTCCCATTTGAATGTATAACATAGCGTACCATACCAGGTCTGCAAATCCGTCGATGAAGCTGTTTTCCATCGTCTCTTTGTTTTTATCAGGCGGTGATAGAGACTCTGTCTGTGGGAGCCACCATGCTGCTGCCTCCCCTGAGAGAGCGAATGGAGCTGCTGCACTCTCTCCTACCCCAGGGGCCTGACAGATGGGAGAGCCTGTCCAAAGGACAGGTAAAATACACGACTGCCTTTTTTCTCAGTCAACTGCATGTTTCATGTTGAAAAGATGCACATGAGAAATTAGTTTACTTTTGTTTAATGCAACAAAAAAAAAAAAAGAAAAAAAAATGTATTTTGTGACAAGATATGCTGTGGTAAAAAAAGGCATCTGAATATATGCACGTATGTAAACATTCTGTATCTATGTACAACCCCACAGAGGATGCAGCTGGACATCATCCTGACCAGTCTGCAGGACCACACCCACGTGGCATCTCTGCTGGGCTACAGCGCCCCCTCTGACGCCCCAGAGGCCCTGTCCACAGGCCTGGGCTTTGGGCCCCCTCTGGATCCTGCCTACAGCTCCCCTGGCAGCCATCATGACACGCACCTGGCTGAGATCCTCATGAAGACTTTGCTGAGGAACCTGGGCTTCTATACAGTGAGGAGATCCTTTGAGGGCCATGTTATCATCGTGCTTTTTGTGGTTACGTAAACAGTTACAATTGAGAGACACAGGGTGTGACCAGACAAACTGAATTATTTCAAAAACCATTCTTTAGCTTCAGAGAGTCAAGGTTTGCCAAAATGTGCTGGTTGTTAAGACAGGCGTACGCTGAGGTTGTTTGAGTAAGTTTTGCAATCGCAAAGGTTTGTCATTTGTTGTGCTAAAATGTTGCAGGTTTTGACTAATGTCGTGCATGACAGACTTGCACATGGTGTTTACAGGATGATCGCATAATTTGATTTGCATACTTGGTTGTACCACAATCACGGTGTCCCCTTATCCTTCTTAGCGATCTACCTTGTTCTAAGTTCACTCTTTCAGTGATCAATTTTTTTTTTTTTTTTTTAGAGTATATACTTCCATAATAGACTGAAAGAAAAGAAGTAAGATTTAAGAGGAGCAGAGAGAGGGATAGAGGGAATGATTCATATGCAGCAGCAGTTTGCCTCTCCTCTGCCTATGCTGAGTTCTGGAGCTCTACAGTGTTGCATGAGTCATAGATAATCCCTGGTTATTATAGGCACTTACTTTTCCCTAGTTCCCTACGTCACACTGCTGTCCGTGTGTCATAAGACACCCTGTTTTCATTGATTTATTTGCTCACAGTGTTTTCCTCCCCACCAGCATTGTATGCTGGTTCTTTGAGTTCTGGACACATGCATAGTTGCATAGAGAGATTTGTAGAGGCATGATTGCCTATTGCTCCATCTAGTTACAATAATTAAGTGTGGCTCAATTAGTGTGTTACCTATGAAGTATGAAGTAAAAAGACCATATATTGGTAATGTAACCATTTTTTCTCCAAAGCTTTGGCCCCAACATTTACCGCCCTCAAACCGTTTCTATGGTCCTGTCCTGTGTTTATGTTTGCTCATAAATGTGGACATCTGTGCTTTCGTGTTTGTGTGTTTTGTAGGACCAGGCATTTGGTGAACTGGAAAAAAACAGTGACAAGCTGCTCCAGGGCATGTCATCCTCCGACAGCAACCAGCCTGCCCATCTCCATGATCTGCTCTGCTCCCTGCAGAAACAGCTGCTAGCCTACTGCCACATCAACTCAGTCACAGAGGTAGGACCAAATGCCGCCGCTGCCTCTTTCAACCTTTCTTCTATGGGTGCGTGTGACTCCTAAAGAAATGACTCTCTTTGCGTGTTGTTCACTATTGAAAGGCTGAAATGTTGCGATACATTTATATTTTCTCAGAGTTCGAGCAGTGTAGCTCTGCTCCACAAGCATCTGCAGCTCCTGCTGCCCCATGCCACCGACATCTTCTCCCGCTCTGCCATCCTGCTTAAAGAGAGCTCCTGGAACGGCAATGTCAGAGAAAAGCTACGTGGTGAGTTACATGCCTCATCACTCTTACAGTGCATCCGAAAGGGATTGACAGCGCTTTTTACACATTTTGTTATGTTACGGCCTTATTCCAAAATCAATTCAATACATTTTTCCCTAAAAAATCTACGCACAATACACCATAATGACAATGTGAAATGTTTACATTTTCTATTTGGCTAATTTATACAGAATAAGTAACTAAGAAATCACACATGTAGCTGTAAGTATTCACAGCCTTTGCTCAATACTTTGTTGATGCACCTTTGGCAGCAATTACAGTCCTTTGAATATGAAATGATGTCAAATCAGCTGAATTTACCATTGGTGGACTCCAAGTAAGCAAACAGAAACATCTGAAGGATCAGCAGTGGAACAGGATGGGCTTGAGCTTAATTTTGAGCTTCATGGCAACGGCTGTGAATACATGTGATTTCTTAGTCCTTTATTTTTAATAAATTAGCAAAAATAAATGTTTTTCACATTGTAATTACGGTGTATTGTGCATAATTGTGAGAGAGAAAAAAATAAGGTTAATAAGGTTGTAATTTAACAAAATGTGGAAAGAATGAATCACTGTGAATTAATTCCAGATGCAACGTATGTTAAGGTTCTCAGCCCATTGCCTGCTTTTACATCAGCTGTCTCTTGCTCTATTAATTTGACCATTTCTACTTCTTACACCTTTGTGTCATGAATTATTGACAGGGGGATGCTCGTAATTTAGTTTTCTTGTTAGCATTCTTACCTCAGGCATTCACAACATTATCTATACAACGCTGTCTTCTTTATCCTCCAGATGTAATCTACGTGTCAGCAGCTGGCAGCATGCTGTGCCAGATAATCAACTCTCTGCTGCTGCTGCCTGTGTCTGTGGCCAGGCCCTTACTGAGCGACTTGCTCGACTTGCTGCCCCCTCTGGACCGCCTTAATAGGCTGCTGCCCGCCGCCTCGCCTCTGGAGGACCAGGAGCTCCAGTGGCCTCTGCACGGTGAGCACATAGCTACTCTCACCATGTTTAATCATTCAACAACAAAACAAACTCGTTGCTTGACATTTCCTTTTAAGAAAGTATTGATTCAATGTTAAATATAACTGTCGCTGTGTTTCTCCTCCTAGGAACCCTAGACTTTGTGGACCCCGCTGCAGGGGTGCCCCTGGCCCAGCCGGCCCAGTCCTGGGTGTGGCTGGTGGACCTGGAGCGTACGGCTGCCCTGTTGGTCGGCCGGTGTCTAGGGGGGATGCTGCAAGGGGCCCCGACCTCTCTGGAGGAACAGGACACTGGCTACTGGCTCAAAACACCCCTTTTCTGTAATGGCCTGGAAATGGACATCCCCCAACTAGGTAGAAACACAGGTTCTATACTTTAATTTGTTAAGCATCAATTGCTTAATTGACAGTCGCTACATGAGTAATATACATTTACTGGCTTTGTTACTGTCATTGTAGACTTTGTCTGGATGTTAGTTATATTACTGTATGCATGCCTTGTTTTTGCTTGGTTGTTGGTTTATGTTTGTGTTTTTGTTTGTGTGCTGTAGATAACTGCATCAGCTCGTTGCTGGAGGTGGCCCTGTCCTGTAACGAGGAACAGAAACCCTTTGACAGCACTTTGCAACCCGACATGAGCATTCTAGTCGACCTGGCCCTGGGCTCCACCAAAGAACCCACCAACAGCCTCTGGATCAACATGCTGGACTATGCTGTTAGCAAAGGTTTGAGGACCTCAATGGGACAGCGTGCTAAATAGTGGTTATATGACTAGAGCCACATTCTAAGTTCATTATGATTTCATATCTCAACTTTAGGATGACACGTTGCCCTTTTCCCGAGCTGGTTGAAATTGATTGGGATGATAACATGTTCTTCCCCTCTGTGTGTTATTTTCCAGACTGGGACAATGCCTCTCTCAGTAATGAGTCCCTGTTGGACACTGTGTCCAGATTTGTGTTGGCAGCCTTACTAAAGCACACAGGATTGCTTGGCCAAGCCTGTGGAGAGGGGAGGTAAAGCAGCAACAACACAGACATACTGCTTTATGTGGTCCTAATAGAATAAGTTGTTTCTATCCAGCAAAATTAGATGGACGCATTTAATGCATTTTCTAAGTATTTCAGATATTTTAAATATATACTCCGTTTTATTGTGGGTTGGAACCTTGAGCTGCAACCCACAATCTTGATGAAGTCAGCAGAAAATCCCCCTGACCATCATTGTGCTTTATTATTTTTTCCTTTAGGTACCAGCCCTGTAAGTCTCTGGCTGAAGTGTACCGCAGTGTATACATGGTGCGCAACCGCCTGTTAGCTTGCAAGAATATGGAGCTCATCCAGACACACTCCTCTTCTCGGGAGAGACGAGTGAGTCGACATGCCCCCCCCCCCCCCATCTCCAGTTCTTTAGTATTAATATGGCTATTAAAAAGTAATTATGTGTGAGCTCCTATTGAGTAGATGTCAACAGTAGTAGAAAGATTTACGGCAAAACGTTTCCTGACTTCATTTGCAAAAAGTAAAGTATGTAGTCATGTAAAATGACAATAAACTATTTTAGCACTAACTAACATCCTCTCAAGGTCTAGTTTGATGAGTGAATATTTGCCAATGTTTCTGTTCAGATCTCAGATAATCAGGATTCTCTTGAGATGGATCCCCAAGAACACTCATTCACTCGCACTATAGACGAGGAAGCCGAGCTAGAGGAGAGGGCCGACCGGGAGAGAGAGGATGGGCACCAAGATCAAGATGATGAGGAGGAAGAAAGGGACCACGAAGTCATGACCGCTGGCAGTGAGTAGACATATCCAATTACTAGACTTGGAATTAAGAAAAAGAACATGAAGAATACATATTTAGAATGACTGTTTGACTGCATGTTGGGACTTGACTTGAAAAATCTTTTCTCAGCTGTACAAGGAATTCAGAACGGAGTAAAAAAAGCTTGTTCAGCTTTGGAGCACCGCCCAATTGCTTTTGAATGTTGAACATGTCTTTTCTACCTGCATTGTTCTTGATGCATGTTTTTGCCATCAGCCATTACTTACATGCTCTTTGTTGTTTTTTTAAGACACCATCAAATCTGCAGCCCAACCCCCTCTTGTAGACCCCGGCAAAACGTTTTAACTTTTAGAGAAATTTAAATTTTTACACGGCAGTGATGAAGCGTGCATTGCAGCACTGAATTTCAATCCCTACGACAACTAACCAGTTTGCCATGGGCGGCTGCAGCTTTTTCTCTAACTCGGTGTCCTATGTCTGTGTGTCTCCTTGTGCCGCAACGTGCAGAAATCTTTCAATGTTTCCTCTCAGCGCGAGAGGCGGCACGCAGCCGCGAGCGTGAGCGGGCCAGCAGCAGCACCGGGCTGGGCCTCTGCTCCAGCTCCAGGAGTGGGGGAGGAGGTGGAGAGGAGGAGCCCACCCTGTCTTCGGAGGAGAGAAGGGACAGCACAGGACTCCTGGAGGGCCAGGACCTGTACACGGCAGCCTGTAACTCTGTGATCCACCGGTGTGCCCTGCTGTTGCTGGGAGTCAGCCCTGTGATCGGGGAGATGAACCAGCAGAACCAGGAGGAGGTCAACAGCCAGTCAGTCTGCGGAGGGCAACAAGAAGGTGTTAGCTTCATGACGAGGTGACAGCACTTTACCCAAGGGGATTAGTCACAGTGATTCCTTTGAAACTAGGGCAATGCAAATAAAGATTGCTGTATAAATATTCCCTTTAGTTATCTCAGACACCTGAAAATTATTCAGATATCGCATATAAAGGGTAATAATTGTCAACCTGTGAAAGCTCTTGTTTTTGCATATTTGTTGACTGCATAAGATATTACTATCCACTGCCTAGGGCAAACTAAAGAAGCGACCGATCTACCGCTCACGTTTACAATATTTATGGAGGTGATTTTGGTGACCCCTACTGTTTGCTGTTGGTGTAATTTATTTTCCGTAATTGTTGCAAAGAAGACAAACAAAATGCTTGTGGTCATGCATTTCGGAAACACGATAACAACTGCGCGGCAGGTACGGATCGCTGCCTGATCTACTGACGCGTTTTGTCGTGCCATAAAGCAATTTGTCAGTTTCACGGAAGACCCTGCATGACGGCAGACAAAATTACTGTTAAATTACTGGCCTACAGTGGCTTTAAATAAGCTTGAGCACTTTCACATCTTGAGACCCATTTGAACTGCCCTTCACTTTTCCAAAGGTATATTGAGTTCTTGTGGTATTACTTTACTGACACCCATATCCTTACATTACCACATAGATGGTTCATTGTATTCAAAGCACTTTGTAAATGATTATGTTGAGTGAGTGAATTTTATTACTTTTAATTACTGTTAATATCATTATTTTTCTTATGATTATTATGTATTGGCAGTTTTTGAGGACATTTATTTGATATAATAATGTGATAATAAGAAAAAGCATTTATTTAAATATTTTACCATTTTATTGACCTTTTTGTTTTCATCTTGCAGTTGCATAGTTAGTGGTCATTCTTGATTTGACTCGATATCATGTGGTGGTCTCACTTGTTTGCATCTTTGTGTTTAGGAGTGAGAGTCTCAGTGCTGAGAGCCGTTCAGTCCAGAGCAGCTCCAATTACAGGCTGATGAAGTCCAGGAGTGAGTCAGACCTTTCCCAACCAGAGTCTGATGAAGAAAGCTACACTATGGTAAGAAACACCCCACACAACCACATAAAAACCCACGCCTCTCTTTATCGCACCACTTGACAATTTTAGCATTCTTTTTATAAACAGAAATACATATAAACATGTACATTATGATTTTAATGACACCACACTCTTTGTGTTGATATTTCTGTCTCTCAGAGTGGGCGAAGAAATGTTGACCTGGATTTGGCATTTTCCCATAAAAAGAGAGGTAACTACCGGCTATTCCTTATCTTTTCATGGGCCCCATGGAATGAGTTGAGTTTTTCAGTTTTCAATTTACCACAGTTTTGAGTATTGACATATTCTGTCAAGACATCTCTCTTTATTTATAAGTTTGTTTAACGCCTGCGTTCCATTACTTCCTTTTTTCTGCAATTCGAAATCCTTCGGGCTCTACTTTTTCTTGCCTTTCACAGAAATAATGTTATGCTACGCTTTGATATGTTTTGTTGAAATATATCCTGTTTCTTGATTTTTGTATGGATAGTATATTGGCTCCTATTGGGGCAGTTGAGCCCTAAGAACAAGAGGAGCGCCAAGCAAGTAGCCGATGGCATGTTTCCTCCTCTTGTCAATGCTAGCTCATGTCCATCATTGCAAGACCTCATCCATTTCCCCCTGAACCACTGACCACATACCTATGGAGCCTTGAGGGATTGGTCTATATTTTGCCGTTTGTCTGAGTATCTGTTGCTCCATTAGTTGTTTCAAGAACCCATGGGAGAACATGTGTATATACTGTATTTAGAGAGTGGCCAAATCATATGCCTCCACATCATTTTGAATTCTCTCTTCCATTTGGAATTTAACCTACATGGTCTTTTTACCTGGGAATGCTGCTACACTTAGCAGGTTGGCAAATAGTTTAATAAAATAGTTGTTTTAAAAGCATCATGCCTTGTTTATAAATACAAAGCTGCCAAGATACATAAACTGTGTGTTTATTATATGTATGGCCCAGTTCTGTTTACTATGTCAGTTCCCCTTGTCATCATTACACTCTATGATCCTAGAATGCCTAAACGGATATCTAAAGACATGTATTTCATTGCTGATCAAGGCTTATGGCATGATGCAACAACTTTGCCTCTTGAACCCTAAAAGGAAAGAATGAATACCATCCCTTGTTGCCCGGCCCCATATTTAGGATTAGCTGCTCCTCTACCATGCCCGATGCCCGATTGGTTCTGCGTCTGAAACGCTGTTCTGTTCTGCTCAGGTTTGCTCCACAGTTCCCCAGACTCCCTAGCTGACTCATGGTTCCGGGCTAAGCTGAGCCGGGAGCGTTGCTACAGCTCCACCCACTCCTACGACGAGTCGGACCCGGACCTGAACCACTCCCTCGCCGTTCACGCGCTCATAGACAACATGGTCAGCTTCATCAGTGGCGATGTGGGCCTGGTGCCGGCCTTCAAAGAACCTGATGAGAGCATGTCGACCAGCCCCCAGGCCATGATCCTGGCCATGGAGAAGCAGCAGAGCCGGGCCGAGGTAGGACCACATTGGATAACAGTTATCTTTAAAGTGATAGGAGTATCGTACAAAAGGTTATCTATGTTTTCAAGACCAGACCGATTGCTTCACCCCTGTGACTTTCACAGTTGCGTTTGGAAGCCTTGCACCAAATTGTGGTGCTGATCTCGGGCATGGAGGAGAAGAGCAGCCAAGCGGCGAGCGGAGGCCGTCTCAGCACAGCCTTCCAGTCCTCTTCCCTCCTCACGTCAGTCAGGTTGCAGTTTCTGGCCGGCTGCTTTGGTCTGGGCTCTGTTGGTACTGGGGGGTTGAAGGGAGAAAACGTACAGCTGCACCACTACCAGGTATGAACGTCAAAGTTGTGGAATTCACGGAATTACCTTTCTGTACTAGACTGATGATCTTTTGGTGAAGAAAAATGCAAAGAAATCCTGTTCTGGTTTAGGATGGTGTGAAAGCAGCAAAGAGAAGCCTTCAGATGGACATCCAGACCGCAGTTCACAAGATTTACCAACAACTTTCGGTCACGCTGGAGAGAGCCCTGCAGGCTAACAAACACCACATAGGTAAACAAACTGACTCCTTTCACCTTTCACATATATACCATGTGTGTACTTTGATCAAGTTTACCATCAAAATGTACATTTGACATTTTTTCCCTCAGAGGCTCAACAGCGCCTCCTCTTGGTGACAGTGTTTGCCCTGAGTGTGCGCTACCAGCCCGTGGACGTGTCGCTAGCCATCTCCAGCGGCCTGCTCAACGTGCTGTCCCAGCTGTGCGGCACCGATACCGTGCTGGGACAGCCGCTCCAGCTACTGCAGAAGCCTGGAGTCTCCCAACTCAGTACTGCCCTAAAAGTGGCATCAACACGCCTGCTTCAGATATTAGCCATTAGCACTGGGTGAGAGAAAGACACAAAACATTGTTGCAGCTAAGCATGACAGAGGGCAAATGGGTCATTATCACTGGATTTATTGAACAAATTTAGTCATTAGGATATACAGGAGTTGAACGTCTTATGGGTCACAAACAAAGCATGTTTACTTTTGTCCGGCTGTCTGACTGTTTGTTCTAGGACATATGCAGACAAACTGAGTCCCAAGGTGGTACAGTCTCTGCTGGATCTTCTATGTAGCCAGCTGAAAAACCTACTGTCCCAGGCAGGGGTTAGCCTGCTCTCACCTGGCAAAGATGAGGAAGAGAAGAAATCGGAAGACTCTGCTGACTCGGAGAGGAAAGACTTTAGAGGTAATTGTGGTGCATAAAGTGATTATTATTCTTTTGGTTATCTTCATTAAATGGAGTCGTTAAATTAACATTAAGTTTTTGAAGACGTAGTATACATTTTACAATACACGTTTTATCACATAGGTATATCAGCCAGATTTGAAGAAGTGTATCTTTGTCTTACGTTTATCTATTTAGCTCTCCTGCGTAAAAGGCATACCGCTGAGCTGCATCTGGGAGACTTCCTGGTGTTCCTTAGACGAGTCGTGTCCTCAAAGGCCATCCAGTCTAAGATGGCTTCCCCGAAATGGACGGAGGTGCTGCTTAATATTGCAGCCCAAAAATGCTGCTCTGGTACGTCAATCCATCAAACCTTCACCTGCTGTACCTCAGCAACACGTCTATAAGAGTGGTCCCCAATCAAATCAGTTAACGCCGAGTAAAATCAGATTTTTAGCTGGCTCATTATCAAACTGTTGTACTTGATGATCTATCTTCCAGGTTTCAAATTGATTCCATCTCCTCTCACTGTTTTGAATAGTCCTCTGATTGAACAAATCATAATAGTTCCCGCCCATAGAACTTTAAGTTCAATAAGCAGAGCTTGTCTCTGAACATCTTATCCCATGTGTCTTTAGGTGTCCCTCTTGTGGGCAACTTAAGAACACGTCTCTTAGCTCTTCATGTCCTGGAGGCTATCCTGCCTGCCTATGAGGCCAATGTAGAAGATGACCAAATAACTCGGGTAGGAAACATTCACATTTCATTCTCCCTTCTCACCTCACGTTTTAAAGGTACATTTCACGTCAGAAATTAAAGGAAAAAAGTCTCCCTTTAGGTGGTGGAGCGCTTGTTTTCCCTGCTGTCGGATTGTATGTGGGAGGCACCCATTGCCCAGGCAAAGCACACCATTCAGATCAAAGAGAAAGAACAGGAACTACAGGTACACAGAAAACATCCAGCGCACCTATACTTTCAGGATTTTTAATATAATTGGCTCTGTGTGATTAACACTTAGTGTGGTCCATAGGGAGAGGCTGAGGAGGAAGACGAGAACCTCCCCATCCAGGAAGTGACCTTTGATCCTGAGAAGGCCCAGTGCTGCGTGGTGGAGAATGGCCAGGGACTGACCCATGGAAGTGGGGGAAAGGGCTATGGCCTGGCGTCCACCGGCATATCATCTGGCTGCTACCAGTGGAAGGTGTGTGTGTGTGTACATAGAGCCACCACTTCATGGAAAGCATCCATACCTGTTTAGTCCATTTATTGACAGTTTGTTGTAATTTTCTTCAATCCAAACACAGCAACGTTATGAGTACCTAAAATGTTATGCATGCTATACTCTTGAGAGCTAAGATATTTAGGTGAGATACTATTATTTTTATAATTTAATATTTTTTATTTATTCTAATGAATGAAGTAAGTCACTGAATAGAAAGAAATATAACATGATTCTAATCTCGCTGTGACTGTGTAATGTTCCATATTTCAATGTCCAAATGGTTTGCTTCCAGATTCCGTTCTCCGTCTTGGTCAGTTGAGCCAGGCTCGCGCTTAACGTCGTTCTCTCTTCAAATATCTGTCTTTTAGTTCTACATTGTGAAGGAGAATCGGGGAAATGAGGGCACATGTGTGGGAGTGTCACGTTGGCCCGTGCATGACTTCAACCACCGCACAACCTCAGACATGTGGCTGTACCGGGCCTACAGTGGCAACCTGTACCACAACGGAGAGCAGACCCTGACTCTCAGTAGCTTCACCCAGGGAGACTTCATCACATGTGTCCTGGACATGGAAGCCAGGACCATCTCTTTCGGCAAGAATGGAGAAGTAAGGATCCTGAGACTGACTGAAAGCTTTTCGGGGCCATTTGAGTGTGCCGCCAACCGCTAACCAGTTTATTTATCAATGTGTATACCCTAGCATTGCAGTTAGGCACCACATTTTTTTTTCTTCTTTCGATAGGATCTAAAAGTGGACGTGCTATTTCCCCTTGTTGATTTCCTGTCTAGACTTTTTCAAAGTCAGCCTCCTGACCTTTACAATGCGCTGCAGGCAGACATTGTCTGAAGGCCACTCACTTGTCTGTTCTCAGAGGGAGATAGACCGATCAATCTGCCACTTTTTACTCCACCGCAGTGTTCATGTACAGCAAGGCCTTTACCATAGGCAGTCAGATGGGCTCACTGAAGCCTGTGATTGCTTTCTCCACAGGAGCCCAAATTAGCCTTTGAAGACGTGGACGCCACAGAGCTGTATCCCTGCGTAATGTTTTACAGCAGCAACCCAGGAGAGAAGGTATTGGAAAAGCGTGTGTTTTTTTGTGGATGTGTGGATGTGAGGTTTATTTCTACTCATCGCAACTTAACCCTGTTTAGGGTTAGGCTTAGGGTTAACACTTGAGTCCAGTTTCTCAAGTTGACTATTTCATGTGTCCAGGTGAAGATCTGTGACATGCAGATGAGGGGCATTCCCAGAGACCTCCTCCCAGGAGACCCAGTGTGCAGCCCAGTGGCCACCGTCCTGGCCGAGGCCACCACTCAGCTCATCCGCATCCTGCACCGCACCGACCACTGGACACACCGCATCAACAAAACCATGACGGAGCGCCTGCACAAGATCAAGCCCTGCTTCCGCGAGTCGGCCAACGGAGCCAGCACTGTCGGCGGCGGCGGGACACAGCGACTGAAGAAGAGTCGCTCCGTCCAAAGTCGGGAGGAGCACGACGCCCAGAGAGAGAGCCACGACAACGCGACCCCCGTGAGGGGAGAGGAGGAGAGGGGCCGTCACGGACGGCAGCATGGCCTGGGCGACCTGTCCGACCACCATCTGAGGACCCTGTGCACGGAGGTCTGGCCAGTGCTGGCCGTGATAGGTGGAGCGGACGCTGGCCTGCGTGTGGGCGGGCGCTGTGTGCACAAGCAGACAGGCCGACATGCCACCCTTTTGGGAGTGGTGAAGGAGGGCAGCGCTTCTGCCAAGGTTCAGTGGGATGAGGCTGAGATCACGATCAGGTACTGGGAAACCATGTTCAGTAAATCTGCCCCCCCCTGTGATGTGGTCGTCAATATGTGAATGTTACTGAATCCAAAATGAACTGATTTGGAAAAACTGTTTATCTGTTCTTTTCTTTTACTGTTTTCTGGACCTTAGCACTTGGCCCGTATTGTTTCAGTATTATTTATAAACTAGCCTTGTTGATCTCTCCAGTCCAACCTTTTCTCTATCCCCCACCACCTATCCCATGGTTGATCCATCTCCTTCTTTGGCTCTTTTTTGATCACCAATCCCTTAACTCAGTTTCTCAAATCTTTTAATTCCTCTTCATGCATGCTCTTCTCTTTCTCTCCTCCTGTCCTTTCCCTTACTTTGTGTTTTTTCCTTTTTTCACTTCTGCTTATTAAAGCTTCCCAACTTTTTGGTCGCCTAGTGACACGCCGCTGTACAACCTGGAACCGTGTGAGCCGTTGCCATTTGACGTGTCTCGCTTCCGCGGACTGACGGCCTCCCTGCTGCTGGACCTCACCTACCTGACTAGCATCCACGAGGACGCCGCCGCCAAGATCGGCGCCCGACGCCATGAGAAGAAGCATCGGAGCGGAGGAGGGGCGCACGAGGCCGCGAACAACGACGCCGTCAGCAAGGCAGAGGCGGAGGGAAACCATAGGAACGACCTCAAAGAGAGCTTTACCCCTCCCGTCACCGTGACCATGACAACCACCTCTGACCTGCGCGTGTCCCACAGCCTGGACGAGGTCAAAGCGCACGCCCCGACCAACTCGAGGTCAGAGAGCGAGATCTCGTCATACGCTTCGGCCCCTCAGCAGCAGGGGAGTGTGGGAATAGGCGGAGGTGGCACGGAGATGCTGTTCCCTGCCGCTCTTCAGACCCCCGCCGACGGGAACAGGAGGAAAGGCCACGACCATGGCTCCAGGAGCCACGAAGCCTCGGCCTCCTCTTCGTCCGCTGCCGCCCAGTCAGAGATTCACGCTGTGCAGCTGTCCTACCTCTACCTGGGGGCTATGAAGACCCTCAGCGCCCTGCTTAGCTGCAGCAAGTATGCCGAGCTGCTGCTCATTCCAAAGGTATGTCTCACGCTTGGTCAGTAAAAAAAATACTATGTTAGCTCCTTAGAAGTTGGAAATCAAATCCGATGTCAAACCAGCACTAGGGTGCCAACAAGTAACATTGATATGTCCACCACATTCCTGTGTTGTGCATTTCACTGTGGATTGTCAACATAATCTCAAATGTTTCTTAAATAAATCCCTGTCTAGGTTCAGCCAGAGTCCTTGTCCAGTGGGCATAATGCTGACCTCAATGGAAGTCCCAGTGCCAGTGCAGGGGCTGCCTCTCCGGTCAGTCAAGAGGAGGTGGAGATGCGGGCAGCGCTGCAATTCCTCATGCGCCACATGGTGAAGAGGGCCGTGATGCGCTCGCCCATAAAGAGAGCCCTGGGTCTGGCTGACCTGGAGCGCGCTCAGGCCATGATCTACAAGCTGGTGGTTAGTGGACTGCTGGAGGACCCCTGCACAGGCAAGGCTAAACCTGGTAATTGTGTTAGTGATTTACTACTACACAGTTGATTATTTTTAATTTACAGCTTGACTGGGTGACAGCTTAAAATTTAAGAAATTTGTATATGTTTACAAATGACCCTATTCAGACAATATCAGAACTTAAAAACAGGACTTATCTTTATCTTTGAACGGCAGCAATTATCTGTGTAGCAATTTTGAGGGCATGCAGCTTCTCCTTCCCCAGGACTGAAGGTGGACTCTGAGTGTGAAGAGACGGAAGGCGATCAGTGTGCGCAGACCCCGGTCACCACCAGCCCCTCGGCCTCAAGCACCACCTCCTTCTTAAGCTCCTCTCTGGAGGACACGACCACGGCCACCACGCCTGTCACAGACACAGAGACTGTCCCCGCCTCTGAGTCGCCAGGGGTGATGCCCCTCAGCCTCTTAAGGTAAGGACGGTCGTCTCTGCAATCCCACGCAGGAAACTAGTGAGGGCATGTGAGGACAGCTTGTAATACACATTGTTTTTTTGTTGTTTCTTTATGACACAGGCAAATGTTCTCCAGCTACCCAACCACCACTCTGCTGCCCACCAGGCGAGCTCAGACCCCACCTGTGTCATCCCTTCCCACGTCTCCCTCAGAGGATGTGGGCCGTAGACAAAGCCTCACCTCTCCTGACTCCCAGCCCTCCAGACCGGCCAACCGAACAGGCACCTGTACGTTCTCACACATTATCAGACACAAACAGACTCACCCTACTCGAGGAAATGTGCTTTCTCAATGTGCTTGGGAGGGAAACGTATTGCTTTGTTACCTACAGCCCTGTCAGACCCGAGCAGCAGACTGTCAACGTCTCCTCCGCCGCCTGCCATTGCTGTGCCGCTGCTGGAGATGGGCTTTTCCCTGCGACAGATCACCAAGGCCCTGGAGGCAACAGGTCAGTCAGTGGGACGGGAAGCGCTGTCAACAAAACTTCATGGGATTCTTTAATATTGTTTATTAAATACGAGTTTGAGGTAAAGGTGCATTTGACGTCTTAACTTCCAAGGTGCTCGGGGAGAAGCAGATGCTCAGAATATCACTGTGCTGGCCATGTGGATGATAGAACACCCAGGCAACGAGGACGATGAAGACATCCACTCTGGAGGAGGAGGAGGAGGAGGCACTGAACCCTGCCCTGGGGCCATGGCCTTAGGAGGAGCCAAGTCCCTGGGGGAGAGGAACTCCTATCTAGGCTCCCCTGGGGACATTCCAAACGCAGATGCTGCTGAGATGGAAGAAGGCTTCAGTGAAAGGTACACTAACGAGCATGATGACTGTTGGTACCAAATGGCCCAATTAAAAAATACACTAGCTGTGTTTAGAGTAAGATACAGGTGGTGTAAAATAGCATATATTAGTTGAGTATAAATATTTTAAAACTATGACCAGTGGAGGCCAATAATCAGTTGTGTGTACCTGTTTTAATTGACTGCTCTGACTATACTGTAACGTGGTAATGTCTGTAAATTATGTATGGCTTTTATGTCATACTTTTATCTTATCAAATGTTTATTATTGTCGTTGTATATTTTGTTATACCAAAGACCATACACGGCCGGAAAGATATAGTTATCTCTTTAGTAATGTTCAACTGCATTTCTGAAATGTGTTTATTGTTGGGCCATGAAGTCCTGATGGACTTGACCAGGAGAGTGCGTCTGCCTCCAGTGGTCCCACTCCTAGGGGCCGCTTAGCTGTCAGCAGGAAGCACCGCTTTGACCTGGCTGCACGCACGCTGCTGGCCCGCGCTGGTGAGACCAACACCGTACAGCCCTCAGGCATCTGTCTAACCACTTTGACGTTTTGTCACCTGCCTTAATAACTTCACGTAGATCCGATATACAGTGTATATTTACGCAATCACTAACGGTTAATAAGACTCAAATAAGATTTTTGCTCTCTGACCCTGCCTTTGCTGTATATTGGCTCTTCTTTTCCGACCAGCTGGGCTGTACCGCTCGGTGCAGGCCCACCGGAGCCAGTCCAGGCGGGAGGGCTCGGCCCTCCAGCAGCAGCAGCAGGACGCCGGGGCTCTGTACGACTTCAACCTGGACGAGGAGCTGGAGATGGACCTGGACGAGGAAACCATGGAGGCCATGTTTGGCCAGGACCTGGCAAGCGACACAGACATTCTGGGAATGTGGATCCCGGAGGTACTGGACTGGCCAACATGGGTGTGTGTGAGCACGCAGCGTGGCAGTTGCTGCTGCCTTTTTCTTCTCCGCTTTGTCTCTCACTCAAGCAGCGTATTAACACGCCCATGCTCAAAAGCTAACCACGCTTTAGATGGTTTTTGCTACTCACTGTTGCAAGCATGCTATCCCCCAATAGGGAATTGTATGAATTAACCCTAACTGACATACAATCACTGAAATGGTGATGGGACATACGAGATTCAAGTAAAATGGTTATATTCTTAATGTTTATCAACCGACGGCAGCATGTCAATACCACACCATTCATGGTAACTTTACTCTTAGTCATTACCTGCAGGTATTCTGTGTTTGCCATTGTGAGACTCCAGCATTGAATCCTAACCCATTTGTATTGGATGTATGTGTGTTTGTTTGTGGTTGTATCCATGTTACACGTCTCCTCCCAGCATGTTTGTGAGACAGACGAGCGTGACGAGGTGGTGGTGTGTGAGTTGTGCGAGGCCAGCGTGGCCAACTTCAACCAGCACATGAAGAAGACTCACCCGGGATGCAGCCGCAGTGCCAACCGGCAGGGTTACCGGAGCAACGGCTCCTACGTAGACGGCTGGTTCGGAGGAGAGTGCGGGAGTGGCAACCCCTACTATTTACTCTGTGGCAGTTGCAGAGAGAAGTACCTGGCTGTCAAGAGCAAGACTAAAGTTCCCATAGTGGAAAGGTGACATTCACAGAGATACATTGCTGAAAGCTAAAATAAAATTAGCTATGTCTTGAAAGTGTTTTGAAATAAGCTTACATAATCCATTTGATGTATTCAGATACAAGGGGCAGGCTCCTGACTTGTTGGGAAAGCAAGACAGCGTCTATGAAGGTAAGGGTGTGAAATAAATTGTGTGTTACCTTCTAAGTTTTTTTTTTTTTTGGACAATCATAGAAACATGAACCTATGGGTCTATGTCAAGAGATTTGCTTCGGAACATAAGTCAAAAGAATGTCAGCTTGCATACAATGGTTTTGAAAAGAGAGTTGACCTTCGACTCAAAGTCTGCTTGTGTGCTGCACCCTGAAGAAGACTGGGACATGTTGGATGTGGACGAGGAGGAGAAGCTGACAGGAGAGGAGGAGTTTGAGCTGCTGTCAGGGCCCCTGGGTTTGAGCGAGCGCAGGATGGTCCCCGAGGCTGTTCAGTTCCCTGACAGTGACCCCCTGGGGGCTTCTGTTGCCATGGTGACAGCGTCCAACAACATGGAAGAGACCCTCCTGCAGATAGGTGAGGGGCAAAGGGCTTGAGTCTTTTAAGAAAAGACCTTCGTAAATACTTGTCAAGCTGTTTTTTTTGTTTTTTATGTTTTGCAAATAGGAGCTCAGTTTCTGTAAAAAGATGTAAAATATTCTATTACCAAAAATGAATGGCTGTCAATTTATCAGCGAAATAAGAAGACATTATAAACGATTTTGAGTGACATAAACAAGACAATGAAGTAACCGGTCCTAACTGCTTCTTCAACATCTTTGTGCGTGTCTGTTTCATCAGGCTGTCATGGCTCCGTGGAGAAAGGTTCTTCAGGCAGAATGACACTTGGAGAACAGGCAGCAGCCCTCCAGAACCCTCACGACCGTGTCATGGCCCTAAGGAGGGTCACGGCTGCCGCCCAGGTGCTGCTGGCCAGGACCATGGTTATGAGGGCCTTGTCCTTGTTGTCTGTCAGGTAACAGTGCCAGTAGAATAGAGTGAGAGGGACACTCTTTTGATAAACCGCCTCAAAAATATGATCTTGTTGAAATGAAAACTAGGTCAATCGGAATTAAAATATGTGATTTAAAACTTCACATGAGGACATTTTATATCCACCTTTGACAGTTGGCTTATGAAGTAGTCGATATGTCCTCTGTGTTGTCTCTCTCTCACTCTCACGCTCTATCTCTCTATCTCTGCTAGTGGTTCCAGTTGCAGCCTAGCAGCCGGTCTGGAATCTCTAGGGTTGACCGACATCAGGACTCTGGTCAGGCTGATGTGTCTGGCTGCAGCCGGTCGAGCCGGCCTGTCCACCAGCCCCATGTCAAGCTCCGGAGGCTCAGATCGCCCACGTGGGGCAACGAAGGCCAGCAAGCCCATCTCCTGCCTGGCTTACCTCAGCACAGCTGTAGGCTGCCTGGCCTCCAATAGCCCAAATGCGGCAAAACTGTTGGTACAACTCTGTACTCAGGTGAGCTCATTTTGGCATGGTTAATGCCAAACACCAAATTACGATTCTGTTCCTTCACAGAAATATTTTCTTTCCAAACCAGAAGTCGTCTATTAACCTCTTAAGCCTCTTCTACCATGTGTAGAACCTGATCTCGGCAGCCACGGGAATGAACCTGACCACAGTGGACGATCCTATCCAGAGAAGGTTCCTCCCCAGCTTTCTGCGTGGTGTGGCAGAGGAGAACAAGCTAGTGACCTCACCCAACTTTGTGGTCACCCAAGCGCTAGTGGCCCTCTTAGCTGACAAAGGAGCTAAACTGAGGCCCAATTTTGACAAGACAGACATAGAGAAAAGAGGTTTGTTGGAGAGCATCGCTAACACGGTCATTATCATATGTGTATTATGTATTTTCTACTTTTTTTGTCAATTGGATGTGATAATACTACGCAGATTTTTATGCAGAATGTAGATCAGCTTCATTTGTTGGAATGTGATAGATAATTTTCAAATTATTAACTGTGTGCTGTAGATCATTCATTTCATTGTGGTGGTGCCATATATTTTCAGTTTATGCAATAGGGCTTTATAACATGTGAGCTAGGATTTGTTTCACCATTTCAGTTTTATTTGTTGGCTTTCTGTTTGCCCCTGTATGTTGTTTTTCTTTTGCACCTCTCACTCATCGGGCGGCCTCTCTCACCCTGTTTTGCTCTAGCAGGTCTAATTGCGCAATTGTATGCCCATCCTTCATATAATCCCTCCGCTGTAGGCCCCCTGGAGCTGGCCAATGCTCTGGCGGCCTGCTGCCTGTCCTCCAGGCTGTCCTCGCAGCATCGCCAGTGGGCCGCCCAACAGCTAGTCCGCACACTGGCTGCACACGACCGCGACAACCAAAGCCGCCCTCAGACCTTTGCCGATATGGCTGGCGACCTGCGCAAGTGCTCTTTGGTCAAGTTGGAGGCCCATCAGAGCAGGGTGGGTTAAGGTTCATACAGGGGCTGAGAGCTGTGAACGGTGTTTTAAAGCTGTCTATCGACATGGTTAGTCACTTGACCTTTCTGCTCGCTCTTCAGGTCATCATGTGCAGTTGGTGCGCTAAAAAAGGACTGTTGGCAACCAGTGGAAATGATGGAACAGTTAGAGTTTGGAATGTGTCGAAGAGCCAGTACACTCTCCAGCAGACCTGTGTCTTCAATAAGATGTAAGCATCTCTGTAATTAATAATAGAGATTTTCCCCTCTGACCTCATAAAGTGGTTCATCCTTAACACATAATTCTGACACTTTTCAAACTTTGTGTGGTGCCCAGTGAGAGTTCTTCAGGGCAGGGGTCTGCTTCTCTGGGTTCTCCTGGTGAACCCAGTCTGTCTCTGGTGACCTGGAGTGTCACCGGCAAATATCTGGCTGCAGCAATGGAGAAAATGGTCAACGTCTGGCATGTTAATGGTATTGCATTTTTCTCACATTGATTTTTCTCAACTTCTACCTGTTGTTATAAATGCCTTATATTTAGCCCATTTTACAGTAGAACTACATTTGGTGAGTCAGATACACTGACGGGGTACTGCTACATTGTCTGATTCCATCAAAGGCGGCAAAGATCTTGTTGACAGCCAGCCCCACTGGGTGTCCGCCCTGGCCTGGCCTGAGGGCGAGCCTGTGTCCCTCTGGTGTGGCGAACCCAGGGACGTCCTGCTGGTGGGCCGCATGGACGGCTCTTTGGGCCTCATCGAGGTGCTGGAAGGCTCAGACATGCAGCGCATCGAGCTGGAGCATTGCTACAGGAAGGATGGTAAGACTGGACTGTCTGAGGTCATTTCAAATGTAGCGTGGGTGCACGTGTCTCAGTCCATTATAAGGGATGGATAAGGAATCTATGTCTGTTTTTCTAATCTTTTTTCTAATTTCTAATCTAATGTGTTCTTTGTAATTCTTCATGTTTTGCAGTGGCTGTAATGCACATTGCATGGTACAGTGAAGATAAGCCTTTTGCTGTTGGCTATGCTGATGGGAAGTTGCTTATTGGATCCAAAGAGCCTTTAGACAAAGGAGCCATTGTTGTTATTGATGCACATAAGGTAAATCAACTAAACATGACTCGTGCATACCAATGTAATACTATGAAAACGGAAGCCCATTATGACATGGGTTTCATAGTACTGTAAATGTATAGGTATGTAGTTTGTTATTCATGCTTGTGCACCTCCCAGGATTCTATCAGCTGTATGAAGTGGGATCCTAGTGGGCAGATTCTGCTGACCTGTGCCAAAGAAGAGACGGTGAAGCTATGGTCCAGCTCCTGCTCTGGTTCTGGCTGGCGCTGTCTGCAGAGTCTGGTCCATCCTGCTCTGGTCAATGGAGTGGCCTGGTGCAGCCTGCCTGGACATGGCCCCAAACCCCTCAACATGCTAGCCACGTACGCGCAGATAAAATAACAAAAAGTGGTAGAATGGTAGAAAAGTGCAACCATAAGCACTTATAAACATGTGGAACATTTGTGTATAATATGCGGGAAATTGTGTGTGGATTTGTATTAAAGATGCTGCCAGAATGGTCTGGTGTCAGTCTGGACCGTACCTAAGGAAGCCTCAAACTTCCCAGAAACCGCTTCTTCAAACACAGAGGAGAGTGAACCTAAAGCCAAATTCAAGGTACTGACTTGCACCGCTCTTCAATCTCTCACACTGGACCACTGTAATCTTAAATGAACCCAAATGGCTGTTTTCTTGTGTCAAAAAGTGTCTTTCCTTCCCACTCAGTCTTCCAAGCGGTCAGAGGGTGCATTGTGGGTGTTCCAGCTGAAGGGCCACATCACACCGGTCAAGGCTGTGGTTTTCAGCCCTGATGGCCTTGCCCTGGTGTCTGGGGGAGTGGGAGGCCTGGTCAACATTTGGTCGTTACGGGTAAGAGACTCAACACGCTCATCTGTTGTCTCAAACAAAGTCATACACATGATATACAGAGAGATTGCAGCCCTTCATGGGATATCGGAAAGGCTGCCAATCAATGTCAACAGACCATGCTCCTTCTGTTTCCACCACAGGGACTTTCAAGGCCCATGACATTATAGCCCATGTTTACGGGATGTTTTTTAGTTGTTTGTTAATGTGCAAGGGTGTAGTATTGGGCCAGTGCTACACAGACCCGTGGATGTTATGAAACACAAACACAGCAGTTACCCTAACTACTAGATGGAGAAAAATAACAAAATTAACTGACAAAATAGACAATTATATAACTATTTTGTATCTTTTAAATCCAGTGCCGCTGAATGCCTTCTGACTCGGGTCGTTGAGTATGTTTGTATTTGTCCTGCAGGATGGCTCGGTGATCCAGACAGTCATTGCAGGCTCAGGGGCGGTCCAAAACATTGTCTGGATCCCAGACGTGGGCGTTGCCATCTGCTCAAACAGATCAAAGGTGAGTCCGCTTCTTGTCCAAATAAATTAGTTAGAAGAATATATACGAGTAACGTACTAGGATTAGGTGCAGAAGCAACAATTTTTGGGTTTTCATTGTGTGTGTTTCCTTAGGATGTGCTGGTGCTGAACTGCTCCCCAGACTTCATGGCTTCCCACCATGTGTTGGCCACCTGCCGCATGGCACTGAAGAAGCAGGGGGTGGTGGGACTCAACATGGCGCCCTGCATGAGGGCTTTCCTGGAGAGATTGCCCGTCATGCTGCAGGAGCAGTATGTCTATGAGAAGGTGGGGCTCACTGAACACTTCTTGCCATTCGTCTTCAATCTGGTCATTTTTGTCGTATTTTGGTTGTCTTAAGTTGTCTGGCGGATAAACAATGAACGTGCAGGACGAATACTTTGTACAGCGTTTTCTTTTTGCTCTTTGTTATGGTTAGTTTTTATACATTCACATGGTAACAAGCAATGCAGTGCAATGCTGCAGATTGTGTCTGCCTTTAAAAAAACAGTTACTATCAGGAAGCTTGGATACTCACCATATAACCATTTCACACATTGCTTCTAAGTGCTTTGTTTTTGCATTAATGAATGTCCTCAAATTAAAGGAGGCCTTTGCATGATATGGTCTATGAAATTGTTGACTAGTAATGCAGCTGACTTACAGTGGTGTATGCATTATCTCTGTCATAGCTGTGTCGTTTACAACTACTATTAGTGTTGAAAGCTCCTGCCTGTTCCCCAGCCCCATGTCGTGTGTGGTGAGCAGCTAGTCCACAGCCCCTACATGCAGTGCTTGGCCTCCCTGGCCGTGGGTCTCCATCTGGACCAGCTTCTCTGTCTCGCCCCGGTGCCCCCTCACCTGCGACACTGCCCCCTTGAGTCCGGCACCGCTGTCTGGAGCGCCAGCGAATGGGCCTGGCTCGACGGCTTCTCCACTACCGTCAAGGCTGCCGAGGCTCTGGCACGTGGTGCCACCTTCCCCGACTCCTTCTTTGTGCCCGACCTGGAGCCTGTGCCCAAGCACGAGATGGCACTTCTCATGGTGAGAGAGAGAGAGAGAGAGCAATCTAGTCTTTGCAAATAAAGTCACTCAATTCTGAGTGAATAGTGGAATTCTTCCTGAAGTTGAAAGGCCTGCATAAAGATGACACTCCAAACTTGGATAGAATGAATCAGGTGATTGGGTTTCTCTTCTTACAGGACAACAGTAAATGGTTATCTGGAATGGATGAACAGATCATGTCTTGGGCCATTTCTAGACCAGAGGTGAGCTGTTTACAGATTCATATCTAACATCAAAGTGATGAAAAGAAAAAACGTGTTTATTGGGTTGACTTTTCTGTGCTTGTTGACAGGACTGGCATCTAGGAGGGAAGTGTGACATGTACCTGTGGGGCGCTGGGCGCCACGGCCAGCTAGCAGAGGCTGGCAGAAATATGCTGGTGCCAACAATAGCCACGTCCTTCTCCCAGGCCCAGCAGGTACGAAATGTAATCTATATAAACTATTGGAACTTGGGAAAATAATGTTGATCAGTTTGGTTTTGCTTACCGGACATTGAAACATTACCCAATTTTTCTGATAGCCATCAATGATGTAGCATGTCTTTGGAGAAGCACTGAACATTATAACACCCTCTTACCAGCATACAATATATAACTGTTCTGACCAGAAACTATTAATTTGACCTAAAGTTAGTTCCCAGCTGTTCTCCCTACTGGCCCTCTTCAAGTATGTTGTGCATGTAGTGGTGAGCTATGATCCTCATAAAGTAGTTTGATGTTACTAAATAAGATCATATTTTTTACTGTTTCCAATAGCGAAATTGTTGGCTTATTGACATTTAATTCAGGTTTAATATTTGTAAAAGATTCTACCTCAACAGAACCCAGGCAATCAAGACTTGCACATGACAATGAATATTGTGGCTTTCAAATGGCTACTGTTTCCCGATTGTTCTCTCAGGATGTGTCCTCTTTTCTCCCCTCTTGCAGGTGGTGTGCGGGCAGAACTGCACCTTTGTCATCCAGGCTAACGGGACAGTGTTGGCCTGTGGAGAGGGCAGTTATGGCCGACTGGGCCAGGGCAACTCCGATGACCTCCACGTTCTTACTGTCATCTCAGCCCTTCAAGGTGCTCCATTTAAATAAGCAGACAGGATTAAACGTGTTGATGATACTGAACACAACTATGGATGCAAAATTCTCTGCTAGTTTAGGAAGAAATCCTTACTGTGAGAATTTCATTGACGTGTCGGGTGTTTATTAAAAATAGTTTGTCAAGTCAAACAAGCTGCGCCTTTGATCCTTGTGATAATTTTGTTGTGACATTTGTAATGTGATGTCCAACAAAGGTTTTGTGGTGACCCAGCTGGTGACATCGTGCGGCAGCGACGGCCACTCCATGGCTCTGACAGAGAGCGGTGAGGTGTTCAGCTGGGGGGACGGAGACTACGGTAAACTGGGCCATGGCAACAGTGACCGCCAGCGCCGACCCAGACAAATAGAAGCCTTGCAGGGAGAGGAGGTGGTTCAGGTCAGTCTGACTCAGGGCAGAACAATAATGATACTTTTGCTTTGGTGTAGCACTTCACGTGACCGTGTTACACAGTGCTTTTAACACATTGATTTAGATTGTAGATTTTTTTTAAGATTTTTTGGTATGTGGTTTAGCCATTGGCTAAAGAATTCTCATTATTTCTTCCTCTCGACTCTTTCCACCCAGATGTCTTGTGGGTTTAAGCACTCAGCAGTGGTGACAGCAGATGGGAAACTTTTTTCGTTTGGGAACGGGGACTACGGTAGACTGGGGCTGGGTAACACTTCCAACAAGAAACTGCCAGAGAAGGTCACAGCTCTGGAGGGCTACCAGGTCGGACAGGTAAAACACCCTGTGGATCATTGCAGCGCACTATAGGCTAGCGATATTGACCTTATATGGAAGGTTTGGTTTGGAAGGTTATATAAGTATTTTCAGGCTTTCATTTGCATACCTTCCATCCCTTATTTTAGGTGGCCTGTGGTCTGAATCACACCCTAGCAGCCTCTGCTGATGGGACGATGGTCTGGGCTTTCGGCGATGGAGATTATGGGAAATTGGGACTAGGAAATTCCACTGCTAAATCCTCGCCACAGGTATGCAGCCTCAATAGAACTATCAGTCCATAGGTAAAATTATGTTTGTATTTATCACAATGTGTATAACTGTTTTTTTGCGTGTTTCACAGAAAGTGGATGTCCTTTGTGGAATAGGCATCAAGAAAGTGGCTGCAGGCACGCAATTCTCTGTAGCTCTAACCAAAGATGGTAATGTTTACACTTTTGGCCAAGGTAAGAAGCAAAGGAGAATGTTTTACAATAAGCAATAACAATGAACACAATTTAGCAATGTATAATTGAGTATACTATAAACAATCCAGCATATCCAACAGTAATTATGAACTGCCAGGTATCTCTAGTTGAACTGATAACATTCTTTTTAGAAGTCATATTATACTACTAAAAATATCATCGGGTACTGTTAATGAGACACCTTCCAGGTGTAACCGAAACAGCGCACCAATATAGTATTATTCATTGAACATCTCCTCAACTTGCAGACCGTCTGATTGGCTTACCCGAGGGCCGGGCCCGGAACCACAATCGCCCCCAGCTGGTGCCAGCTTTGTCAGGGATCTTTATCCAGGACGTTGCTGTTGGAGCTGAGCACACTTTGGCCCTCTCCTCCACAGGAGACGTTTACTCGTGGGGCAGCAACTCTGAAGGACAGGTATCATAAAGACACGGTTTTGTTCCGTTTTTTATTAGCCTGCTTGTCCCGATTTGAATCACGCTGTTGATTGTGTTTGGGATGATTCTGCCATAGAATTGGATGCTGATATTTTCATTCAATGGCCAACATTCATTTTTTTATTTTGTCCTCTCTAGTTGGGTCTTGGTCACACCAACCACGTGAGAGAGCCCACCTTAGCCACAGCCTTACAGGGCAAGAACATAAACCAGATCTCTGCTGGACGATGCCATAGTGCAGCTTGGACGGCCCCCTCCACACCCCCCAGAGCTCCAGGTCAGAAATCAAAAGAACATTTGGCCTAGTTTTTGTAAGACCACAAAACAATGTGGATGATTTACTTGTGGAAAGATAGAGGTAAACACAGTGAGATAAAACATGAGATTTCAAACTCTCATTATGTGCCTCTCTTTCTCTGGTTTGACTACGTCAGGTTCCTCCGTGCCTCTCCAGCTGGGCCTCCCCGTAGCAGTGCCTCCCCAGTACAGCGCTCTGAAAGAGGTGAGCATGGAGGCTGTGAGAGCCAGGCTGCGTCTCCTCTACCACTTCTCCGACCTCATGTACTCCTCCTGGAGGCTGCTCAACCTCAGCCCCAACAACCAGGTGAGCCACGCACACAGGCATGTATTGGTATACACCCACACACCTGCACAAACACACACACAGAGACACATAGGCAGAGCTTGCAGATTTCTCTGTCTTGGGTACATGCTGCCTCTTTTACTTGTCTATCACACTTTTTCCAGAGCTGCAATTCTCACTACAACGTCGGTACGTGGGGCATTGTCCATGGCCAGTTGAGACCTTTGCTAGCCCCCAGAGTGTACACTCTACCCATGGTGCGCTCCATCGGGAAAACTATGGTGCAGGGGAAAAACTACGGCCCCCAGATCACCGTCAAGAGAATCTCCACACGGTCCGTTGCTCGAGAATATGTGTGACTCAGCATGTTCACATCCTAGCCATTATAATCTAATGATTGTGTTTTCCTCTCCCCTTCATCTTGTGCTTGTCATCATCGCCCCTGCCTTTCATCCCCTTCCTCTCTGTTCTTCTTTCCTCTGCCATACACAGTGGGCGTAAGTGCAAGCCAATCTTTGTGCAGATAGCCCGTCAGGTGGTGAAGCTGAATGCGTCCGACCTCAGGCTTCCATCCAGGGCCTGGAAGGTTAAGCTGGTAGGGGAGGGGGCGGACGATGCTGGAGGAGTGTTTGACGACACCATCACCGAAATGTGCCAGGTAGGTACTGGGCCAGTGCTAGAATGCGACTGAATATTGACTATATTCAATTTATTCTATACATCTCTATATAACCCCGATAAGATCAGCTTTCAAGTTTGTGCACTCGCCTATGTCCCAGGCTGCTATGACTGTTGAGAAGAGGGTTCTTTTCTCTGTGTAGGAGTTGGAGACTCGAGTAGTTGACCTCCTCATTCCCTCACCCAATGCTACAGCCGAGGTGGGCTACAACAGAGACCGGTGAGGACCACACAACTATCTTTCTTCCTAATGCCCTAAAACGTGCTATTGTTTTTCATTTGGATTGTAGTGTGAAGGTAGAGGTGACAAAATGTCACCAGGCACATACTATACTATGTCAACATTAAGTATTTGGGCAGGAAGGTATGTTTTTTTAGGTCTGGTTGTTTAGTACATACCAAATTGAGTACCAAACCTCTTGTAGAGAAAGAGCCTCCTCTCAGGGTTGCCACCATCTTTCTTTTACCCAACACATGGGGGGACTTTTTTTTTGTTTGGACATTGCCATTTATAATTATGCAGGGATCTTTTGCATACTATCACTTATCATCTAAATGTTTTTTTAATTATCACAGTTAAAGCTGTTGAGTATTCCATCAACTTGCATTAATTTATATCTAAGGTCAATATGAAAGCATTTCAACAGTATTAGATTAAAATGGTATCCCTCAGACTGGGTGTAGTGTTTGATAGCTGTCGGTCCATTGTTTAGTCTATGATATTAATTGGTGACCTAATTGTGTAAAAGCGCTTTGAGTGTCTTGATAAGGCGCTTAAAACTAAATGAAATACCTTATTATTATTACAATTTTGATTTTACGTTCCACGCCTCCTTTTCCCCATGACCGTCCTCCTCCCCAGGTTCCTCCTGAACCCCTCAGCCTGTCTGGATGAGCACCTGCTCCAGTTCAAGTTCCTGGGCATCCTGATGGGCGTGGCCATCCGCACCAAGAAGCCCCTGGATCTTCACCTTGCCCCGCTGGTCTGGAAGCAGCTGTGCTGCATACCCTTGCTGCTGGAGGACCTGGAGGAGGTTGACCTGCTCTGTGTCCAGTCTCTCAACAGCATTCTTCACATTGAAGACAGCGGCATCACAGAGGACAATTTCCATGAGGTGGGCTGGGGTTAAACATGTTTAGTTGAGGGAGGCATGTTTAACTGACTGAAAGAGTTAGCAGACTCATTCTTGATGATTCTAGTGTAAAGAATGTAAGCTAGACAGTGCACAATGATCTTTGTAAGTTAAAGACTTAATGTGATAAAGATAGCGAGGGGTTTGTGCGCGTGGTTTGTCCACCCATTAAAGCCAAAACGACCCTGTTTGGCAGTGCTGGCAGCATGCTAGCACAGTTGGTCAATTCACTTGACCATGTGACCGTTGGCTTCCTCGGAGTCGCACGCCTCAACTAGTATAGTTGAACCAAAGAGCCCTTTTAACAGGACTACACGGTGTTCCTCTATTTCTGCTGATACACTCACCCCTTTCTTCTCACGCTTTCTATCTGTTTGGCTGTTATTGGTACAATCATGCCCGCAGATAGGCTTTTGTGAAGGAAGGGCAGTCAGCAAAAAAAAAGAAAAGCCCTCCTCCTGTCCAAACATCCCCACACAACCCCTGCACTGTAATGCCAGTGCTAGTGTTGATGCAGCACATCCTGTCTGAAGGCTTGGCTCTGCTCCCAGCCTTGTGCAGACAGAAGACACGTGTGCCCGGGGGCCCAGCGCTCTCCTGGAGCATGGGATGGAGGGTCCAGGGGAAAGAGAGGAAAGGGCTGCATTCGCTGCCGTGGTAACGCTAGGGGCAATGAGATTTGCGAGAGGGGAAGATGAGGACAGGCTCCCAGACAGCCTCATATGCTTTGAATACTGCTGTTACAGCAAACATTTCAGGACCTGGATACCCCAAAAATTAAAGCAAACTTATCATCAAATTTTGAAATGAATTGTATTCTCATTGCGTAAAATAGATATTAGCTTTGGTTTTCTGATTGATATGAATATCCATTGAATTAAATCTGAGATCTTGGACTTTATCGCATGAAAATAATGAAGAAACTGAAGGGTTCCATTACAATGGAAAAGAAACCAAACATTTGTATCATAAACAATCTTGCTGTGCTTTGAAAATAATCCATTGTTACTTGTGTGACTTGCCAGAGACATTGTAAAATGCTGTTTTAATCTTTTCTGTGTTTCTTTATCCAGATGATTCCTCTGGATTCGTTTGTTGGTCAGAGTGCTGACGGCAAAATGGTGCCTATCATCCCAGGGGGGAATAGTATCCCCCTCACATTCTCCAACAGGAAGGAGTATGTGGACCGAGCTATTGAATACAGGCTGCATGAAATCGATCGACAAGTACGTTCAGTTCTTTATCTTTTCCTCCTTTTTTCTTATGAATTTGTTATGTATATGCATCGTTGATGTATTCTGTGTCTTGTCATGTTGCCTGCCAGTTGTACCAGGTCGTCACTGTAAAAGGGAATGTTCTCAGTCGACTTACCTGGTTATAATAATGTTATTATTATTATTATTATTATTATTAAGTTATTGTTGAGTCAGCTTTTCTCTATCTCTCATCAACCTAACGTCTATGCCTTCGATAGAAGATTTTATAAATAACGTGATGTTCATGTGCAAAGATCCTCATGTCAAAATCTCTTTTCTGGAAATGTACCTAATCCTCTCCTAAGGTTGCGGCTGTACGCGAGGGCATGTCGTGGATCGTTCCTGTCCCCTTGCTCTCCCTGCTGACAGCCAAACAGTTGGAGCAGATGGTTTGTGGCATGCCGGAGATTTGCTGCGAGGTGCTGAAAAAGGTTGTGCGCTACCGTGAGGTGGATGAGCAGCATGCTCTGGTCCAGTGGTTTTGGCAAACACTGGGGGAGTTCTCGAACGAGGAACGCGTGCTCTTCATGCGCTTTGTCTCCGGTCGCTCCCGTCTGCCCGCCAACACAGCAGACATCTCCCAAAGGTTCCAAATCATGAAGGTGGACAGGGTGAGTTCACTGGGAAACGACAGGCATTTCTCTGATTCGATTGGATTGTATCAAACACTTGCGTGGGTCTATTTGAAAGGCGGGAGTTTATCAAATGTTTACAGATATTTAAAAAAATAAACTTTATATATAGATATATTTAATTCATGTTCTTTTATTCATGTTCAACCCTTGTAATTTCCTTTGTCTCTTTCCTCAGCCTTATGACAGCTTGCCAACCTCCCAGACATGTTTCTTCCAGTTGCGACTTCCTCCCTATTCCAGCCAGACTGTCATGGCAGAGAGGTTGCGCTATGCCATCAACAACTGCCGCTCCATTGACATGGACAACTACATGCTGTCTCGCAATGTAGACAACGCTGAGGGCTCTGATACAGACTACTGACACCACAGTGCACGATCAAAATATAAACAAGCAACACAGAAGCACACATGCACACTCACATCTAGGAGGTACTGTGCATGTATATGGACCATAGTCTCACTGACCATTTGGCAAGAATTCAGAGGTGCATTCTCATCACTTCCACCCACGTAGGAACTCCTGAGCAAGAGGCACTCATTTATGACACAGGCCACTTTTTAATGCATTGTATTCATGCACTGTATGTACTCGCTACATTATGGATTTATTGTTTTTATTTCCCTTTGTGGTTTATTAGCAATTTTATGACCGTGATCCACAAAAGCAGTGCATTGAGTTCTCTTGGCTTTCAATTTTTTTTTTCATTGCTCCACATTATATTTTTTGAGGGTTTTTTGCATGGAGGTACATTTGTTTGAAAAATGTGTATAGAATATTCTGCCCCAGTGGAAAAAAGAATATTGTACATTGTGTATAATGCTTCATTAGGAAAATGTTTTACATAAATATCCATATTTATTTTGTTTTAATTTTTAAATTGCTTATGTCGAGTTTCCTAAAGCAGAAAAGACACAATAAATGCTTCAGAATACATTTGTTCAATGTTATTGTTTTATTGGCAATCTGAATAGTTTACAAAAAGAACAAGCAATATTAAAAAGATTTTATGTAGTATGAAATGGCACAAAATGCCTCCTTCCAAGAGGGAAATGAATCATGAATATTATCCAAATAGTATGAATACACAAAGGGATCCTTATTTTTCTTGAAATCTTTATGTTGTTAAAGGTGTTTGTAAGAGTGAATGAAGAATGACCAGAAATGTAAAGATGGAAGATGTCTTGTCAGTAATGTCCCTCTGTCCACGTAACATATATAATTACATCAGGCAAAAGGCGTGGTAGGCACAGCGCCATTGACATATTGGCTGTCAGTTAGATTTGTTGGAGGTTTTTGCAATGGCAATAGTCTTGCCTCACACAATACTTGAGACTACCACCAGATGCTTAATTGATCAAAGGTAAGAGGTAGAACAATTATATCAAAATCAAAAGGAAACGATAAAATAACAGTCAAAAGCGATCAACTCTTTAGGCTGATTGCTAAGGTAAGGGTTCCTTGTACTGCCATAACTTTAATATCCTTTTATCAGCATTCACAATTGGAATCGTCTTTGTACAACACCAAAAAGATAAGTGGTCCACAATAACTACATATTCCCTCATTTTGGGATTTGTCTCGGAAGACTGATCGTTCCATAGGACTGGCCCAAAGGAGAAACTCCTTTTGGAACATGCATACCCTTCTACCTTGTGTTGAGTTTAAACATGCTTTGAAAGGGCAAGCAAACTTTAATCTCTACTTTATGGAATATTTTAAGGCTGCCTACATGCTATCCAACAGTCCTGTCCTGTATAAGTTAATGTGCTCATCAACACTCTTCGGATAACTCATTGTTTTTCATCAATTTGTAATGTTATATGTACTGTGCCAAGGGCCAACTTTCCAGTACAATGATCAGCTTTCACTACGGTGTCTTCCCAAGGATCTAGTTGTAATTATGCTCTCCTTGGCATGTAACAGTCTTTCCAAGCAGGGCGAGCTGATCTTAACAGGGGCTGACCCTGGTCTGGGGTGGGGGCGGATCGCGGATGGAGTGAGCTGTGTGTCCGTGCTAGAGGAGACAGCATTATCCTGGGTCACTTCAAGGTTGTTAGATTGGGGATCACGTGATTCAGGCTTTCTTAGATTCTGGTGTGATGTTTTGTGGGAGTTAATAGGTGAGGGGAGGGTCCGTCTGAGGTATGCAGCAGAGTAGGTGGTGGCTCTGGGAGTATGGTCACCTTCAGAGGAGCACTGGGAGGTTGGATAACCAAGAGGCGAGCTTTCAGTAGCATGGTACTGTTATGGAGAGCGGGAGAGGAACACATTTTCATAATGTCATCCCAACAAACTATGTAACATAAAATTTTTGTTTCTTTAACATAGACACACATTGGTCAACTTGAATATTACTTGAAACTGTCTGCCATAATTTATATTAAATAACTGAGTAGATGTTACCTTTTGTTGCTTAGCTGGAGAGCTGTGTTCTTCCTGACTGCAAGTCAGTTGGTCACAGTTTGATCTAATATGAGGGAACCAGCTATGAAGCATTTCCTCTATTTTCAGTATATTACTGATGTAGCGTTCTCTGAATCAGATTAAAAAAAAAGACAATAGACGTTTTATTTAAATAATTTTACACTCAAGTGTATGATATGTTTACATTCCAAGAGCATGAATGGTGACATGTCATGGCAAACATGCAGTTGCATCCATGGCAGCAAAAACAACTGCAGCAGATCTCTAACCACACCTAAATGAAATAAACACCTAAATGATAAAAAGACTCCATGGGGTTAGCTGTTTTATTTTGTGATTACTCAGGACTGAAAACCTAAGCTAGAGTAGCAATGTAATAGCTGTGTATCTACATTCCTGACTGTATGTGTGATCTTATGTTCAACACACAGCAGAAGAAACCCATGCAGCCCATTGAGGAGGACAAGTAGAGCATGTTCACGTCCACATGAGAAATGTGACTAGCAAGCTGCTCCATTGCTCTACACACACACACATGCCACACGTGGCAGCGGGGGAAGGCCCTTGTTCCATTCACTCGCTAAAAATAGCATAGTAAGCCAAGAGGCAGGCTGCAGTGGCGTTGTCTATGGTTCAGAGCCACAATCGGGAATTAAAACAGTTATACTAGCTAGACTATTGTCCTCTTTTCTTTTCCATCACACTCTGTTAACCGACATTCAAAAGGTCCACAGAGCAAGGTTGCATAAAACCTATGACAGTTGTTGCTCTGAGGTGCATTGGGGTAAGAATTGCTCCAATTGGCTATGTGCCTAGCAACTGCAGGGATTATTTCAGGATTTGTCAATGATTTATTTTTATTCAATTATATTGCCATCTCTATATTGTACTACAAATAAATATATAAAATGTTGCATTTTTAAAATCGATATACCTATATTTTATAATCTAAAGGTACACTGGCTACATGCTTTTTTTTTTCAAATTTACATATTTGATATTTCTGACAGTAAATAAACAATGTTGTGTGGTATAGAGGGAGTTTTTCATCAATTTACAGTTCTAAAACAGTCCTTCTTGTTCTTTTTAGTTTCAATACAATTCATTCGAGATATTTAAGCATGCCATTAGGTAGGTTCCTTGGCTTAGTTGGATTAGTTGATTCCTGAGACAGTTTAGTGCCTTTAGACCTTGAACTGTCTGACTACTAACAACTGTAAGCTCACCTGGACTGTCTGTATTTTAGATTTCAATATATAGTCTAGTCTCACTAAAATAAGTAATAAGATAGTGTGAATTCTGAAAGCGTTTAACTAACTGCTAGGTAGTTTGCCTCAGGACCAGACAAGGAGAAAAAGAAAAAGGGTTGGGAAAGAAAACAAGGCTGAGAGACACAGCAAATATATTCTACTTGACATATTATTTGGTGGATAGACAAGAAGACATGCACAACGCTGATTTGTGTATGGGGTAATGTAGGGATTCTATCTACCCCATGTTAGGATTCTGAAGGACCCCCATTATTCTCTGGATACGGTCCATCGCAACACTCTCCTGGAAACCGCTGAGACCTGGGAACCGAAAAAAGAAATCTGTGGCTGTTACAATTGATCCATTCACAGATATATGTGTATAAACCACCATTCAATCATTAGTTTGTTCTTAAAAAGGAAGCGAGTGGAAAGAATGAAGCAGCATTTTTTCACTATTGCATAATCTTTTTTGAAACAACAGAAAGAGCAAAGAGGATAGTTAAGAAAGGATTTAAACAGTTGTGCACAAGGACTGGGATAATAGGGATCACTCACGCTCCGAATACCTCCCAGACTGCAGGCCTCGAAGGATTGAAGACAGTGGCTGTATGTAACACTGCAGCTCTATACACTGTAAACAACACATTTATTGCTGTATAAAATTTAAACTGCATTACATCACTGAACAAATTCATCGATCTACGTTCCTAAAATTCCCCTCGTCATGTTTCACTATTTGGGCCAAAAGAAGTACAGAAATCTATGCTTGCCTTAGCCAATGTAATCACCAAGACCCAGTTTCATTTAACCAAGTATGTCTATCCACAAACATGTCTGAAATTATTTTTGCAGGAGTTGATGACATGACAAACAAAAACAAATTTCCTAAAACATCCATCTGAAACTAAACTAAGATATTTGAGAGAGATAGACTGAATTTGATGTACTGCCAACTAAGCCACTTTGCAACTTTAAAGTCTCGTCGTCCAGGTATTCAGTACATTTTATCAGATCAGATAAAAAAAAGCTTCCAACCCAGTTTCTTAATCCCCAGTGCGCGTACATAGTTTATACAGTAAGACGTATCAAGGTAGCACTCACCTTTTCTGCAAACAGTGCATAATTTTGAGTCCATTCAGCTTTTGGCTTTCCCAGACGTTCTTTCAAATCTGAGCTCCGTACCCTTTTCCTAAATTTATGGTGCTTTTTAGGCCAAAATGTGCATGGCTGTCTTTGCAGTTCAATAAAGTCATATCCTTGTGTTTCAGTCCCACAACTGTCTTCACCTGTGGTCAGATTGCAAAGGCTGTAAACATCACTGTCTCTTTCTCTTTTCAAACTACAATTATGTCTAAAAGATTTCCTTGGAGTTGTTGATGAGGGTTTTGGTTGCAAGTCACTTTGTTGAATGGTTGTTCCCATAGCGTTGTCATCATCCTCTTCATCACTGGCCAGCCAGTCAATGGAGTAATCTGAGTCTGAAGTTGACATCTTGGTTTTGAGAGTCACCTATCCACCAGAGATCATTGTGAACCTATGGGAGAAGCACAGAACCGAATAGTTTATGGCATGCTTCCTGTGGTTAAGATTATTTAAAATTAAATATAAGTGAATGTATGTCTGAATTGACACCTTAATTGTAGAAGCTATAGGTGTGAGTGCTTTGAGATGTGTAACTTTTCTTCAAAATCAAATCATGTTCTCTAGATATGGATTCACTTTAACCATCTGATCAGCATATAATAATATTGAATCATCAGGCATAATTATTGGTAAATTGGTCATTAGTTAATTGTAGTGCAGAATATTATAGAAGGCTGTAGGTTTACATGTATTTGGACGTAACACATTTTATCTGTTAACATTTTTGCGGGACTAATATATGAAATTAACCGCAATTGTCAATTGAGGGACTTTCCCGACCAATAATTGTAGTCAAGGACGGACAATACCCATTCGAACAATGATAGCAAGGTTTATACAATCATTGCAAATAACTTTTGACTCTTGGCATTGTACATCTTTATGAATTGTAGCCCCAATGAAATGGTAAAAGTGCCTTTACCTTTTATACTTATATCTTCTCACATTCATACATAACAAAGAATCTCATCATAATAAAATGAAAATGCCCAAGCATCGAGCCCAAACTCAGCCTGCGCGTAGGATCAGGACAATCTATATTGCGTATTTACGAACCAGTAGATGAATAATAAATGAGATCTATCGTCACTTACCATAAGTGAGGAGACAATTTTCCTTTCTGTGCGATGACTTGAGTACACCTATCTGCCACTCATAACCGGAGCCCGTTGTATGATGCTGTGGGTTCGGTAGTGTAACCATACATCCCGTGCAGCCTCTCCTAGGGCAACGTGTCTAGAGGGCGGGTATAAACAAACTCAGCTCTCCGATTTGTGCTCTCAGTACCATATCTGACAAATAGACATTGCGATAGAGGCCAACGTAAGGCGATAGGCAAGAGAAGCTTACATATTTAGATCAGACGGAAATTATAAAAGCGTAGTCACGCGGAACTTTTAATTGTAAGCCTACGTGAAAGAACGTAATAGAAACAAATGGGTTCTAATGTTCTGCAATTTTCCATAGTGATAATTTGTCCAAATGTTTCTCTTTTGAAAACTATTCATGCATGGATAAAATGTAAGGTGTAAATAAGGTAAACAAGAGGAGTTCTCTTGTGACTCACAGAAAGGGGCACCTGGCTATATGCTTCGTTCCACATCATAAAACAAAGGGTCTTAATAATTGATAGGGGGGGGGGGGGGTAACAAATTTCACACAAATTGCACCAATCAGGAAGGACATAGAACTGTGAGACATAGCTATTATGCACATGCTCCGTGGTGATCCCTCTGCCTGCCATTAGACAAACTGATGACTTACATAGGGGTGCGTGGGACACATCTCAGAGTGGGGCTTAGCTGTAACACAGACATTTCACTCAGTTGCACAGGGATGCACAGGATGTGCTTTTTTCTTGCAAATTTTACACACTGCCAAATGTAGGTCCAATGCTATTTTGTAAATAGTTTGGATGGAGATTAGGAAAAGGGTCTTTTGACAGAATGTAAGCAAGTTTCTTTATGGTAGATTTTTTTATGACTAAGCTGCTAGTGTAAGTCACTGAATCCAATCTTCTTCTTCCTAATGCATTATTTGATCTTAATGACATTCTTGTTACCTAAAGCATTGCATAGCATTGAAACATTTTACCCACTTTTAAATAGGTTTGAGAAAAACTCTACACTGTGGTTAGTTGTAACACAGTGTTACTACTAAGCCTCCTATATTGTACAATTATACGAAATTAAAACAATTAATTTTTGCAACTCTTTTTTCCAGAATGAAACCTGAAAAGGGAAAAAGCTGAACACTGTTTATTAGGAAGCTCTGACTTGGATAATTAAGCAAAGCCTTGATCGTTTTTAATTCCATCATTTTTGTCAGATATTGTCTGTCTCCTGTTTTATTGAGTTGTGGACAAAAATAAAATTTTGATCGTCTCTTCATAATATTAATTTACAATGACATATGGATCTAGATAGACAGCTAGATAGCCACATGGATGGAATACACGGATATATAGGAGAAAGAAATCTAGATCCCAAAATTTTATATATTCATATATGTATCGCTATTTCCATCAGTGATAGATTTATGGATGAATGTGTGGATATCTATCATAGCAATGTCCATAAGCAATACCCACCTATAGTTTATGCAAGTATATTATAATTGCCTTGATTTAGTTTCATTCAAACAGACCTTTTGATTAAGTATTACAACCTACTCTGTCTGTTAGAATTAAACCCAGGAAACTGTTTGACACCGTCCCCTCACTTTTCAACCCACCAACCCTTACTACACCATCCTCCCTCCTGCCAAAATAATTTATTTATTTATTTAAGAAAAACGTTTAATGTATATATGCTCTTCCTTCCCCCACATCCCACCTTGTCCACCTGCTTAAAACCAACCTTTCATCCTTCATGCCCCTCAACCCTGACAACTATTTGCACCTGCTACCCTCCAAACAACCCACCACATCTCCACTTGACCTGATCCATACTAATATCCTACACTTTCTCTCTGAGGACCTTCTTCCGTTCCCCACCCAACTCCTTAACATATGCCTGATCAATGCATATTTCCTAGCTACTATAAAAATGGCTAGAGTAGTCCTCCCTTCTCAAGAACTCATTTTTTAAACCCATCTGATGCTAACAACTACAGGCTAGTTTCTCTTCTCTCCTACATGTCCAAAATGTTTGAAGGAGATATACTCAACCAACTTTCATCCTATCTCAAGCGGAGCAACCTCCTTGATCCTTTGCAGTCAGTCACTTCTTATGGTTCCGGGAGCTCTCCACAAAGCAAGAGTAGACTCCCTTTCCCCTGTTCTCATTCTCTTGGACCTCTCAGCTTCTTTTGACATCGTGCACCACCAGATTCTCCTTCTTACCCTTGAAGACGTGGGCATCTCGATGTCTGTGCTCTCTATGCTCCTACCTGCTCTCTATGTATCCTACCTGACAAGGTGATTGTGCCAGGTAGCCAAGAGATGTTGTCAAGACCGTGTGGCATCTCAACTAGGGTCATTCAGGGGACTTTCCTGGGCCCTCTCCTTTTCTTTCTTCATACAAAGTCACTGGGCTCGATCATAAGTGCACATGGTCTGTCCTATCACTGCTAAGTGGATTAAACTCAACTAAAGTTCTCCTACCCCCCTTTGACACCCAGGTGGCGCAACGCATATCGGCACTGTGGTTGTTGTGTATTTTTCAGTTCGAAGAAGTTACAATCCCATACAAATTGGAGGTTTAAGACCAAAGTATCAGAAAAGTGGTTTTTACTCAGTTGAATGACACAGGCAGCAACATATATCTACTACAACTGCTACAATCTACTCTTTATGCCCTTTATACTCTTTATGTACATTCACAGTTCACCTTTCTATACATTTTACATTCAAACGAGACAGCCCTAATATGCAAAGCAGATCATGCCATTTTCCCTAATCACCTGTGATCCATCGATTCTTTGAAGTCGGCTTGTCAAAAGACTTCTTAAGATCATCCCATTTTACAATTAGACCCATCCTCACTGTTATCATGGGTTCTGTGCGCTATTTAGCCGGTTGGGTTGGGAGTATAATAATTCTATGAATTCATCATCATCATCTTCATCCGCTTATCCGAGGTCGGGTCGCGGAAGCAGCAGTTCTATGAATTATCAAATTGAAAGGGTTTTGGTCAAATGTTTTGTGTCATCTACTACGTTCCCCTCTGTCTTATGTTTTCAAAATCATAGCAATGGTTTGAGTCCCTACCATGGTCTCTTCAGTCACACATATAGATAGTTTTATATGAAAGGCCCGATTTCCATCTTTCCGTATTCTACTTCCATATATTTGTCGGTGTCATTTAAACAGTATGCACGACATTGGGAATTGTTCTTATCTAAACATGTAGGAATGCAAATATTTATAAAAATGCAGACATTGTTTTAATGTTTGGACTTTGAATGAGAAGTATGAATGATCTGGGTGAAATACGCAAGTGCCCAGCACTACAAGAACTACGCTGTTATCGGCAACTCCTGCTCTCATCGATTTGTCGAGAATTGTTGCAGTGCTGTAACATAAAAAACAGTGCCACATTTAAATCACAACACAGTGGCAAATTTCAAAATAATTTTGATGACATGGCTGGAGTAAAAGAAAGAAGCGGCAAGCGGAAAGTGTTACAAAAACATTTATCAAAAAACGAAAAGCTGCATGTAGATTTCTACAGCAGCAACATCAGGTCTGCAACGAGCCTGCAAACCAGTGTCACATTGGGTTGGTAAGCTCAGTTTGATGGAAAATACTGACTTACTGTGCTGCAAAGTGAGCTTAGTGTCCCGCAAACCGTCAATGCTGGCATTTCGTATACGTAATCATAGTGTCCATAGAAATATGTCAATCAATCTATATCCTCAAAAAATAAGCTTAATTAACATGAGAGCACGCTACGTCACTTCCCTCTTGTCAAAGTGACCACGCCCTCTTCTGAGATAACAGTTCTGCACGACTGCCGGTGAAAAAGCTAGTGTCACTGGATTGGCTCAAAGCTGTCTGACCATTTCAGATTGAAAATATGAATGCAACCATAGCTATACAATACCCTTTCTAGCGGTTACTTTGATGTCAACCCAAATTCGAATAATTTTGTTAACTTTGTGCATGGGCCCGAATTTAGCCACGGCTGCGACCATACTGTGTCATGAATGGAGTTTATTCAGCTAGGACAGTTGATATGAATGAAGTCTGACTGCTGATTGGGATCACCTGGAATTTGGATAACAATACAGGGACATTTTAAGGAGAGCATAAGCACAGACATGATCAAAGAGCAAGAGCTAAAGCCAGACAGAGACACAATTAATCCAGCGAGTAGAGACTGCGGCGAGGCGGGTCGAGGCTAGGGGGATGAACTCTGTCTTTCATAATCCGTATATGCGGTCTTGCAGAGGCCCTGAGGTGGGTATCAATAGCCATTATAACGCACAGTTTGTTTTGGACGATAGGCTAGCCTATGCTAATCAAAAATCCCTAGAAAAGGTTACTAACTTCGACCTATACGAATATGTGTTGATTAAAAGGTTTAGCCGGCTGATTGTTCAACTACTGTATGTCCATAAATTAAATCTGAGATGGTCAGACACCTTGTATGCACAGTGACACTAGTTTTTTGTCCGGTACTGTATCTTTCCCTAATGATTTTTTTATGCTAAGGGGGGCGTGTTCGTTTTCACAACAGGGGAGTTTCGTAGGCATGTTCTCGTCTTGATTGACAGCACGTCATTATGAGAAGAGCCGTTAAATAAATACATGTGGCGTTCGGAAAAGTGAAATTTTGAAATAAATGTGACACTTGGAAAAGTGCCATTGTGAAATAAATAAAAAATTGCAATTTAAAAATAGAAGTGATTTATTTCATTATGAAATAAAAAGTAAAATTAAATTTTTTTTATTTTGATAGTGCCAATAGTTTCATAATTGTATTGATACATGTGATTATTTATTTAATTAGTTTTGGCACATTTGGTATTCTATAGATGAGAGGACTGACAGATTGCATTTGAATGTTCATGTTATCTTTCCCAAAGAGTTCTAGCCTTTTAGCCCCTCTTTGGAGCTGCTATTCGTCCGCAAGTCCTTCACCACACTCACTTTTAACCAATATTTCCAAGTCCAAGCTATACACATTTCAATAATGCTCTCCCAAAAGAAATTCTACTACCCTATTTGTGAGTCTGTAACATACTACTGTAAAATACTGTTTGTTAACAGCATTATCAGTCAAAGATCACTGAAATTGGAATGACCACATATTTAACAGAAATTCCCACCAGGGGGTGATAGCGCAGCTTTTCATGTGCGGCAGAGCGTCTGTCCAATCCAATCGCTTTAGTTTATTATAATTAGTATGTATACATTTTTATATATACATATAAAAAGTGTTATATTCTTTATTATAGTCAACTATTTAGTTTTGTCCTTGACTTAGTCGGAACTGAGGTGGTTATTTGTCTTTACTCCGTCTTTCTGAGTCATTCGGTGGTGCCGTACCTTCTGCATTGTCTTTGGGTTTCAGAAAAGCGATAAATAAATAAAGATTATTATTTCATATTATTATTATAATTATAATTATTATTATTATATACCTTTCCTTTAGAATGCTCTATTGCACCAAAATTGTATTGTCTGTATATACAGTTTTCCTGAAAAACGACTTTTTTGCTACCCCCCGATTAATAAAGATATCGTAGGCTTCAGATTGAGGGAGAGAATATTTTTTCTGAGTTTCCAGTGCAGTTTCTGCTTGAGTGTTGTATGAGTAACTAACACTAAGAGGTGTACATTGCAACACGACTGCTTCCCCAAAAAGATTGTGTTTTACTCTAAAGTTGACGATGTATAATTTGGGCAGATTTACCCTACTGAATGATGATTACACAAGGGAAAGGTTATACTTTGATTTACTGTATATAATGTGACATTTTAGCAAATCTACACAAATATATTCATGTGTACACACTGCTGCAGGCACAAAAAAGATCTTCTTAGTACAGTACAGTCTGATAAAAATTATACAATGTGTTACTTTTCCTTCACTATTGCATCACATAGAAAACTCACTCTCACTTTATTATTCAGAACAAATATTTTAGTAACTTTATCTAATTTCTATTATCTATCAGTACCATGTAAATGGTTTCTGTGGTTCATTGCTAAATAATACATAACCATAAGCAATACATGAGCAAGAGATGAGCATCAAGGAAACCTGGGGAGACAAAATGCAGTTTTCTGGTTACATCATTACTTTTAATCTTAGTCAAGAGTCAGAGATATCATATTTGTTAAGTTATACTTTTAATCAACCGTGTGAGATTTCTTAAAAATGTGTTGCCATCTCTGATCTCTCACACAGGTCTTCACAGATCAAATATTACTTAACTAGTGTTTACAGTGAATTATACTGCATGATCAGAAAAGTACCTGACGGATTCCAGTTACTTGTAGGTTCATGGTAAACTGTAGCTAAACAAAGAAAAACAACATTTATATTATGTTTGAAAAAATTGCTTGCCACATGATTGTTGCATCATTTTAAGATTTGTGGAAATATGTATGTAGCAATTTGTAGCATCATTTTAAGATTTGTGGCAACCTCGCTTTTTGATGTAAAAGTCTCAGACAGGTAAACTCACCTCTCATCATGACCAGCTCAATGCTGAAATCCGAAAATTCATGACGTTTGCTAACTGAGCAAACGTGAGAACCAAAGTCCTCAATTTTTACCTCTTTGATAGTTAAGGTAATCTGTTTAGGTCTGTAAGATATCATGTAACCTGGGGTACAGTTTTGAAAAGCCTTGTGTTTGATACAGTGGCAAAGAAGAATATGCTGAGGGCTTCGCCATTGTACAGACAGCTGTGTCATTTCTTTCTGGTCTTCGTAGTTGTAGATGCATGGCAAGGTAACTAACTCTCCAGGCTGTGACCACACTTTTACTGTGCTACCTATAGGGATTTACAATATGATTAAATGTCTTGTGATTCCATAAAATCAAAATAATATACATATGTATATCCGTAAAAATAAGCTGTGCCAGCAAATTTCACTTAACATGTGAAATGTTACTAAAAATAATTAATGATAACTTTATGAATAAAAAAAACATACCTTTTCCAACTGCATGTGAGATTAGAAAAACAAGACAAAGGGCAGCTGTCCTGGTGTGCATGAAATAATCCAAATGCTTAAGAGAATTTTGCCACATTTGAATCAAGCTCCGAAGTCAACATGTACTATTGGCTTATCAAATTCTTGAAAATAAACGTACTAAGTGGTTAATTGGTTCGTTTTCATTGGTATTTTGTCTGAACTTTATTTATTTTGTGTTTACTTGTTCTATGGTTACCACCATAGGAAGGTCCCAATGGTTTGGGGTGTAATTCAATCATCCTTGCACATCGCAGAAAGTGACTATGGAATGAAAGATGAGCATAATAAATTGAGTGAGAAGGTACATGACATGTTTGCTTGCTTGCAGTTTTAAAGTGTAAAGTAAGCGTAAGTATTAAAAAAAAAACAATATGATAAAATTCCAAAAGTCACTCTACTTATATTAAAATAGTATTAATAATTGCATCTAAAATTAAACAATGTTTTACATTCAGGAACCAATGCATTACATTTGTAATGTTTACTAGTGCTAATTACACTTTAAGGTCATAGTTAAAGGCAAACACACGTACATTATTTGTTCTGAACAATCATTTCATACAAGAATTTAAATAGCACTTTTGCATTGAAAATCCCTATGAAATAAACAATGAATTGGCTTGTTTGAAACAAACATACAGTGCAGTCTCACTTGCATATTCATTGTTAATAATAATAATATTGATGCATTTTATTTACTTTTAATCACACATGCGCTTGTGCACGCAAAGACACACACACACACGCAAACACACACACACACACACACACACATATACACACACACACACACAAGTAATGCCCTGACAGATTTGATAAGGACTACTAAGTACGGAATTACGTATTTCAGATTTATCTTTTGACACTTTAAATATGGCACACCATGGCTGGACTGCCATGACAGTTCAGTGTTTTAAATCACTAAAGCAATTTTTAGGTCAGCCATGACTTGTGTGGGTGTCTACAAGGCTGTGAAAAGTACCTAAAAAGTCCAGCTATGGAAATCAGCTGTATTGTTTCATTCATATCAACTTTTACACATACAAAGACATGAATAGCCTTTCCAAGATGTTTAGCTTTCCTCTTCTCAGTCTGTGTTCCTTAATTTTGTGTATTCTTCTATAGATGTTTATGTTTTGGGGGTTAATGGATGCCCCTGAACAGACACATAGCAAAAATCATAGCAAAGAGCTGAAAAGAGAACCAAAAAAAAGAGAGGTTATGTGTGCCCATGCTGTAAAAGCAAAGATAATCTTTTGTGCAAATATTAGAGAATTCTAGATGCAAAATCAAGATTAATGAAAACCTATCTAAATAGTACAATATATTGTTTAACAAAAGTAAGGTACTATCCTCCAATTGAAATATGAACTACTTCTAATTATGTGAATACCGTAGTTTACAGCATTGAGCATTACATACTTCGATAGTCAGGACAACAATAGCTAGGGCTCCTGACATGTAAATGTAAGTTTCAAAGTAGTCCACCACTGCTGAGTAACAGCCCTGTGGACAGACAAAGAACAGCGTGGTCAAGGAGAGTAAAATGCTACTATGAACTTGTGTACATGTTTGCAAGTAATGAACAGGACAGTTTATGTTCTGACCTTGTGCTGGTGGAATGACCTGCTGCCACTGACACACTGGTCCAGACTGATAGACTCCATGTTTCCAAGGTTACTGTTTCTCTGGCAACAAGCATCAGGCACCATCTTGCCAGGGCTTATGACCCGGAAGTAGCTGTCTTCAAAGTCTTCAGGACTGTTTACTCCACAGCAGTCAAACTGGATGAAAAGGACAGTATGAAAAGACAGATGTGCTACACACATAAAATGTATACAATTAAAATGAATATACAGTATGTTTCTGAACACTGTTGACTATATTGCGGGTATAGGATTTTAGCTGGTCATACAGTTGGCAGCCATTGAAGAGGTTGTGAACTCAGCATAGACAATTACCGTTGTCATGATAGCGTTCCATGTTAATGTAAACACATCAGTATTGTTGCGCCCTTGGTAATAACTCTTCAGCTCTCTTGCAAAGTACTCTCTGGTCAACTAATGTAACACAGAAACAGAGACATGTTTATAAAAAAGCCAGAACAAACCTCCACTGTCACAAGCTAACAAAGAACAAGACTGAAATGCTGAAACTGGAAAAAATCATCTTTAACATTATAGCCAAACATAAGGAGCCAGAGAAAGCTAGCAATGCAGACACTCACGGCGTCTCAAATTGCATACTATTACTTTTTCTTGCACTTTGTACTTCAGCTTCACTTGCAAATAATGTACTAATGCATGCATTTTTGGTATTCTGCATTTGACATGTTATGTATGAGGCATGCTACATCTTTTTCTGACTTACTATAGTTTGGTAGTATGGGTATTGAAATGGGGCCAAATAAATCAACTGAGGCAGGGCTTATATGCAACACTATGGAAACCAATAACCAATTAACAAGAAGGGAAACCTAAGTAGGATTAAAGGTAGGTGCAAACAAGACTGTAATTAGGCCCTACAATTTCCAGATCCTGATATCTACAGTTTCAATACTAACAGTAGTATGTTTTAAAAAAAATTACCAGACACAAAATCCAGCAAAACATAATAATAATAATAAATGTCAGGAAATAAAATGTTTAATGTTGTATTTATTGACTACATTGCATTTGTATTGTCCCTTTGTCACATAAATTGACAATTGTATTTTAAAGCCTCTTAATAATATTAGATGATACCAATCAGACCCACTTACATGCTCCCGGAATATGAAAGTTAAGACGGCCACAGCCAGTTCTGCCAGGAAAATGATGAGGATGAGCATGAAAAACTGAGAAGGGACATTGAAAAACCGTTTAGATAAACAAAAACTATTTTCTGTGAAGAATGCAGCAATATGTAGATAGTTAACAGCTAGCAAGCCAAAAAGATATGAGTATTTCAGCATACAGTGAGTCAACAGTTAACTATTGTAGTAACCATCCAAAGAAACTATAAACAGTAAAAAAAGAGATACAATTCATACTATGCATAATAGACACTTTAACAATTAAATATCTGTATGCAAAATGATTGAATTTAGTTTTAAATGTTGTGTAAAGAAGACTCGCATTGGTTAGTTTGATAAATGTTCAGGCTCAAAGTCAAATGTTTTTCGACTCAATGTTTCAGTAACTCACAAAGAGCAGAAGAAACTTATTTTCACGAATGGCTCCACAGCACCCCAGGAAGCCTAGTAGAAAGAGCATAGCCCCCATAACCAGGATTACATAAACTCCAGTAAAGACCAGGGGGTTTGCTGCCACTATCTCCCTAAAGCCCATTGGGTCCACCAGCACCCACACAGCCACCCCCAAGAGGAAGGAGCCACCCAACTGGAGGAAAGGGACACAAACAGTACAAGGGAGAACACATGCAAGTCAATTTTGAGGTAAAGTAAAACATTTTGCATGTACCACATGTAAAAGTTTAAACAAGACCTTTTCATATTGTGCATTAGTAGAAGTACCAATAATCCAATCTGTTAAAGGTAGAATACCTTGAAATAATAACGTTATCATCATTAGTATTGATAATATGATATATTATTATTTTTACTATTATTACTAATCATAACAAGAAGAAGAATTATTGTTGTTGTTATTATCATTATTATAATAGATGGTAAAAAGGGCCTTGTATACTCACAAAAATGAAAAAGTTGAAGATGAACATAAGATATTTGATACAGCTGAGGCAGTCCCCCTCCATGGCTGAACCACTTGTTGAAGCTTCACTGCAATCCTAGAAATACAAACATACACATATAATTTAGCTGGTCAAAAACAGCACATCAAAACAAATTAAATAATCGAAAAGCACCCGCACCCGCACAACATGTTATATCACTTAACACAGCTCTTAAATAAACATTCAATGATATTGTTTGCTGTATCAATAAAAAAAAAATCATATTTGAGTTAGTATTTTATTGAGAATTATCTAAGGAAAAATCTAGGTTTAAAGGGGTTTCTGTCTCAACCAATTATTTTTGCACAACACAACTAAAAGCTCAAGTTTGCTTTTCTAGAAATATGACCGTTTCAATCACGTCCATGTGTGATAAAATAAATATGTGAGAAAATAAAAGCCACTCTAAAGCCGATGTAAATACACCCACCAGAAAGCCTGGTGCACAATAAATAAATGATGGTGTACACTTACTCTGGTTGATTTGGGGATATACATGTGAAGAAAGATGATATGGATGGCTCAGGTCTTATTTGACTGATCGTTACCAGTTCGTAGATGTAAATGGTGTCCACTCTTTGCATACTAAAGTAAAGTTTGGTGTTCCACAAGGCTCAGTTCTAGGCCCACTGCTTT
>JAVQJS010022313.1:0-11518 GCA_036024795.1 Galaxias rostratus | reverse complement strand
GGACTGGCGATCTGTCCAGGGTGTACCCTGCCTCTCGCCCAAAGTCAGCTGGGATAGGCTCCAGCCCCCCGTGACCCTGCATAGGATAAGCGGTTCTGATAATGGATGGATGGATGGATGGATGGAAAAATATGCGCGTGCTTATCAGGTTTTTGTTATAATTAATTAGTGGTCACAATTAACTGTTGCATACAGCCAGGTCCTCTCAAGTCTACACATGTCCATACAAGGAGGTAGCATTTCTGCCTCCTGAAAGCAACTGAACTAAGCCCGTTGTTTACAGTCGCGTGTCTCACAGTGACAGAGCACAGATCCCGTCCAGGACGCAATGAAAATCTAAATATTTGACCGTCAAGACAAGCAGAATTTAAGAGAGTTAGAGAGCAGGGCTCTCTCGTTGAGGATTGTGCCGTGAATTCTACTGTACATTAATTCCCCAAAGACAGGCTGCTCGCACCAGAATTCTCCATGAATAGGCATTAGAGAGAGTGATTTTGGCACCTTGTGGATGACACAGGGAGGGTCAAAAACCTTCTGGTGGTCCTCGAGTGAACCCTTATATTCATATGTATACTTAGGGACCGGGACGATATCTTTTAGGTAGAATGTCAATGAACATGTGATGTGATGTGATATATTCATGAGGTATTCTTACTATCATCACATGTTCATTGACATTATGAGTATATTGTGTTTTTGTATTTAAGCTCTTGTGTTTACAACAGTCTGAACAACTGTAAAACAACTCCTTCTCCTGGATTTGACAGCTCGCCATCTTTACATTGAGGTCCTATGGTATCATTTTGTTATGGAAAAGGAATGCAGTAAGGCAGGGTATAGTATCCTAATGAACCAAAGAGATGTGACATATTGCTTCCTGGCAGAAGCTTTTTCTCCAGCCCACTTTGCAGTGCCATCAATATGGATGAAGTCAGTGAGATAAAAATACAATAGGCCAAACTGGCCTTTGAGGTTCAACAGCAGGTCAGGCTTGTTTAAGTGTTACCAACAAATAGTGTTCCCTGGCGTGGGTTGACATTACACGTGTCTCGAGATGAAGTCGGCTGTAAATGACGCACTCGGACTGTGTGTCTGTGTGTGTGTGTGTGTGTGGGTGTGTGTGTGTGTATGTGCATCAGATAGAAGGCCTGCCTAAATATGGGCAACAGGCACACCACTGATCACGGCATCACAATCCCAGAGGAATGCAACAGCTGATTGTTCCCTGGTGACAAGAACCCCCAACCCCCTCACCAACAACTTTTTCTGCCTAGTCACCGGGTTTGTTTTCTCATGCTGATTGGTGGATGGTGGTTGTGACTGCTGTTACGGGCACTTTGTGACTGCTGCGTCACCTCGGTGCATTTAACTTTCAAAAAGAGACCTTAGAGTGCATCAATCTCAACCTTGCCACCATTTTTGCAATACAAGTCAAAATACCCTGAATGAGAAAAAGTTTTTGTGTGATTTCACTTTAAAAGAAGCTTCACCAAAGTGTTTGCTAGCACCATGGCTAGCAGAACAGATCATCATAGATACACCAGTGGTCCTTGCGTCAGCAGTGGTGTCCAATGATCCCCTGAATATAAATATGGCACGGAGCTCAGTGGAAGGGAGGCTAAGGGGTGAGCGTATACATGTACCACACCTAGCCTCCACAACCTGTCTAGACTTACATAGGCTACCGCTGACACATGCAGCTTTGAGCTAGTGAGAGCAGCCAATCAAAGCATTGATATACAGTAACATGTGTCTTGCTGTCACACAGGGAAAGTGCGAGATGAGTAATTTATTAGCATTTTTTCCTGTATTTTTCTGGCAGATTACAAATAGCAGCAGAATATAAACAGCAACTGTATATATAGTTATAATAATAATTTATATAAATCTATTTCAGAAACCATTTAATAATAATGCTGCTGTTGCAATCAGATTTTTAATAGTTCCTTGCTATTGCATCTCTCTTTTTTTGCATTTACTCTAAGATCACTCACAGACTCAAGTGTGCTGCAACAAATTTAGTTTTTAACAGAGCTGGTGACAAATGCAATGACAACGGTCTCCTGGGAAATTATAAATACATGTTATAATGAGACAATATAGCTAATATCTAGTAACAATACGGTAATGAAAGTCATACACACTTAAAGAGTCTTGAATCTTTCCACAATTCTAAATACATAATAACACAGGTCATACAACTATTTCCTATGAAAATGTACCCTTTAGTGAGAACTGTAGGTGTTGAAGACATTTCAGTTTTTTCAGCACAGCGACTCTCCGTGGCTTGTCAACGCGCTCACAAAGAAGTTATCCATAGGGGAGGCTTAAAAGCATAAAGGTATTCAGGTCACAGTTTCAAATGTCACACTTTGTTGAACAAGTCTGTTTTGAGATGTTGAAAGAAGGCCACAAAGGGCAGCAGCATAACCTTCAAAAGTAGAAATATATTTGGTAAAATATGACACATGTAATCCTTTAAGGTTCAATTCCTAATACGATATCAAACTAATTACATATTTTGTTTTCTGTGCACTGAAGTGAAGCAGAGTATAGCGTGTATAAGAAAATAATTAGCATCATCAGTGTGTACTACTCTATATGTTATAGCAGAGTATACAAATGTGCAGGTGTAAGATTTTGCACAACAATGTATTGTGTACAGTATTGAGGCTTAGTGCTTACAATTGCAATTCCCAGGAGATGCACGATGCATCAGAGCTAGGATAGCTTTGTATGTCAAAGCGTTAACTAGTTAAACATAGCAACAGTCTGCCACTGAATGTGTCATCAGCTAAAACATTTTAACGTACTGGCTGTCTCCTTACACGCAACTGTACATTGTACACCCCTTTAGAACTTTACGACTTTCACAATACCTTACATGTTTTTGTTCCTCGGCTCTTAAAGTGCTCTTGATGGGTGTAAGAGTGACTTGTGGCAGTGCAGGTAGTCGGTATGGACCATCTGGTACCAGCCTCTCCTCCACCCACTGCCTGGCAAACACAGACCCTGGACAACTGCCGGCAAGGCGACCATCTCAGATAGTCCTGATATGAAGCATAGTCCTTTACAACCAGCCTTTATACGTGTGCCATCTGGGTAGTTGTAACTCTCATTTTAATCTAGAATGAATAAGAAGAATGAATGATAGGCTGGCTGTATTACTATCTTATGAATATACAGCTTGCATTGATGCAATGCATAACTGTACAACGCAAAATTGTACATACAGTATGTGCCATTGAAGTGCAATTTTAGTGAAACTATAAACATTTTTAATTTGTTTACAACGAAGACGGTTGTCATTGTTTATGTATGAATGGGTGTTGCATTTTGATTGATTACACCATGCAACATTGACTTGGTTAAAATCATTAATTTAGTTGTTCAATATTACGTTTCGCTTGCCAGAATAGTAGCAGATGGTGATGTGATGGTCAGCTGTGCAATAACACAAACGTAGCTTTCTGTTTCACCCATCGACAGTTAATCAACCAGGTCCTTCGAGATATCAGTCCGAAACCGCGTTAGCAACGAGGGAATAGCTACAGAGAAGGCCCTAGAAAAGAGTAGGTGTTGATTCTGTGAAGACAGGTGTGAGTCTACTATATCAAGCTGTAAAAGCCTCAAGTGCTTTTAATTGTTCCAGAGGGAAGTACCTACCCAACAGAGTCTTCAGGAGGACCGGGGGAAGGCTCTATTTTAAAACCAGTGTAACATTACAGTATGTCAAGTATTCACAGAGTAATCACAATCAGTAATGCTCCTGGCACTGCAGTGAATATTAGAACTCTTAGTACTACTCCGGTGGGCTACAGTTGGAAAACCCACGGGAACAAAACCCATGGGGAGTCCGTTAGAATATGAATAATAACAGTAATGGGCTGGAACCCCATGCCTACCTTTATAGCAAATGGTATATTACAAACTACATTTCAAAATAATGTGTAATATGTTAGGGTTCACTTTTGGCTAAGAAACACAAGTGGCGTGTTGTACTTAATTGTTGTTCTGTTTTGGTACACACATATTGCACACAGCCACAAAATTCACAAGCCACCCTAGCAACCTCTGAACAGGGTTTGTGTGAAAGTGTTAAAATAGACATTTATTTGTGTTCACATAAAAAGTTATCTTATCTAGTGCTAAAAATAATTATGAAAATCACCAGTGTGACCAGACCACACATTTGCCAGCCTTGAAAATGCAACGAAGAATTGTACAAAAATACTGTCATGGCTACAGTATTTTTGGTCAATCTGGAATATCTGGCAATGGGTTAATTATGTGCCCTTTGTAGCTTGCGTTGTGTTCTGACGTATGGATAGTATCATTGCTTTTTATAGACGAGACAAATGTAAAATGTATCTTCCAAAAATCCATGAGATGGGAATGTCAATGGGACTCTTCAGTGTGGAGTGCCCTCAATAATGTCACTCGTACTTCACTCGTAAGTCACTCACTCGTCACTCAAACATCACTCATTTTTCACTCAAACATCAAAGTGAGATGTTCTTGTCCTCTGTTGGAATTCAATATCATTCACATCTCTACTGTACGTGTTCCAGATTAATACTACATCTCAAAGAGTTAAAACGGCATATGATTATTACTGTATTTATTTTTTGCATATTCTTTTATATTTTTTACATCGTTTTTGGCCCTTTTATTGTAGCTTTGATGTAAATTTTTCCATAAAATTTTTGGGGTTGCAACTTGGTTTCATACCGTGTCTAGTGTTGTTAGTGAAAACCTTGTTGTCTAAACATGCAGGACGACCCATGCCAAGGCCAAAGGAGATGCAGCAGAACAGGCCTCACAGGCTGCCAACAACGAGTCCAGCCTCGCCAGGTCGGTGGCCAAAGAACTGTCCCCGACCTTTTATCAGCCAGGTCAGTGCACATTACATTACCGTCACATCCCTGGCAAAAACATGACACCGACAAACTGACAGAAGTATTATTTGAGACCAGATAAAAGCACAACATCAGCTAACGCGATCCACTGCAAGGGACACAAAAAGAAAAAATAGGATACATTATGCAATGCTTTTTTATGAATGCAGTATGTAGCTTGATGCTGCAACTGATCTACTGTACTGCACTGTGCGTTCTAACTGGTGGCACTGGTTAAGCCTAAATTGAGGATTGCCACAAGGGTAGTCACCTTTGGATGTCTAAAAAAGGAACGCCTTAAAAAGTGAAGGGGTCATATCAGCTTTCCCTCGCAGGTCTATCCAAACACTCTCTCTCTCTCTCTCTCTCTCTCTATCTCTATCTTCCTCGCTCTATCTCTCACTCTTTTTCAGTTACTCTCTATGTAGCTCTCACTCTCTATATACTTCTTTCTCAGTCTTTCTCTCTCTCTCTCTCTCTCTCTCTCTCTCTCTCTCTCTCTCTCTCTCTGTCATGCACGCACACACATACAGGCACCTCAGAGTCTTGGAGTGTGACCCCGCATTCCCTTTCTTCCCTTCTCTTTGGCACCCGCAGAAGATTCAAATAGACTCTGATAAAAAGTTGTTGAGTGGCCGTTTTAAATGTCCCTGGTTGAGCCTGCAAATGGAGGAGGCAACAGTCTCTGCCTAAAGCATTCTGTGTACTCCTCCTGAAAATGTCTCTCAACATTAAGTTATAGATACAAATTTATAGCATTGTAAATGGAAAACCAACTGAACCGATTTATGTTAACAACATTGTCACATATTGACTTTTTCTGATATTTATTTTTGATACATTAAAACTGAAACGAGTATGATACCCATTTGATAGCTCTAATCAATTTGTATTTGAAAGCTAAATGTTGATCACAATGATCCAATATGTGAGTGAGTTCAGCAGCAGTTGATATCAATATAATAAAGGGGCTCAAGCCTTGATGTTCCCGGGCGAAAAAAATGGGGCCTTGTTCCAGATAGACTGAGTGGCACCACTACACAAATATAGACTCCAATCCAATACTGTTTGCACTTGCTATCAATGTCTTGAATAAGTACCCAGAGTAGGCCTTATTGTAAGAGAAAGAGAAAAAATAAGGTGTAGTTTGGGAAATGTGTGTTTTGGATGTAATTGCTCTATGGCACTAGTACCACTACTGTCATCACAATTACAATTTGCGAGGGTCCTAAAAAACTTAAACTAAAAGGTTTTGTTATTAGATGGAAATAATTTTACGGCTCATTATGATGATAAGTATAGAGACAGTTCGTGTTTGAGAGAATTGTTTTGTTTCAAACCCCTTTGCTGGTTTATTGTGACAGTCATTACAAGATTCGTAAAAGTAAATGATAAACTTCAAAACAAAGCATTAGCTTTTCAAATCTGTTTACTTTCAAGGCCCAGAGTACCTGAAGAAGAGAATCCTTCTTGAGGTCGCCGAGACCAGCGAGAGCACGGAGCCCGTCATTCATGAGCCCATGCTAGCCGAAGAACCCCCGCCACCCACACCCCCTGAAAGCCCTCTCATGTACGAGCTGGACGCCATCGTGCCTGACTCCGCTCCGGCCCGCACCCCCTCTCCCGGCTCGGGCCACGGCACCAAGGACAGTGCCTCAAACCTCCTAAGCCCTGGGAACTGGAACGGTGATCGAGTCAGCAAAGGTAGCAGCAGCGGTAGCCGGGGAAATAGCCGACCCAACAGCAGGACTGCCAGTCGCCCAACAACGCCATCCTCCACTGCTGCAGCTTCTGCTGTTCCAGACGGTGCCAGCACTGGCGCTAATGGCGGTGGTGGCGGCGGCACTGCGCCCAACAGCCGTGTCCCTTCGCGTACTCCCAGCTGCCAGAGCACAAATGCAGAGCAGCCCTTGGACCTGGAGATCAAGCCCCTGCAGAAGTTTGACTCTGAGGTCCAAGCAGTGGACTTGGCCCCTGTCCAGGACACTGCTCCTCCTCCTGTGACAAACAGCATTGTCATTTCAGATGTAGAAGAAGAAGAACCAGAACCCGAACCTGTTCGACCCCCTGACTCCAAAGTGTCCTCCAAGGCAGTCACCCCAGAGCCTATAGCTGCTGAGCTGAATGAGAGGACTGAGTCGCTCCACGAACAGGCACCCTCCATCTCATCAAACAAGCTGGCACCCAGTGAAGAGAGGAGACCCGCCAGCAGAGTAGAACCTAAACCTCCGCCCAGCCCAACTACGAGAACCCCAACTAAACTGGAACCTAGTACACCAGTACCGAAGACACCAGAGCCCAAAGCTACTGCTGCTGCTGCTGCTGCTGCTGCTGCCAAAGCAGTGGTAAAGGCGGAGCCCAAAGCGGAGGTGAAGTTGATGAAGGACATGGTGAACCATCAGAGCAGTGTGGCAGAGTGGGGGGATGTGGATGAGGTGAGGCCTATCAAGCTCTAGCATGTCTCTGCCGCATTGTTCAAAAGAAGTTGCTGAACTTCACTCTCGCTCTGTCTCCCTTTCTCTCTCCCTCTCTCTTTTAGGGGCCAAACACCATAATGATCAGCATGGTCATACTTCTGAACATTGGCTTGGCTATCCTGTTTGTACACATTCTGTCATGAGACATTGATTTTGCAAAAGGTAAGAACAAGTTATGCACATGCTACAATACTATAATTTGGCTTTGCACTGCATGGTTAAATACAGCAGGTTTTTTTGCAAAATGATAACTCTTATATTGTTATTATTTATTATTATGTTTATTTTTTACATGCAAACTAGACTTACCTAAATCAGAATATTTGTGAACAATTGTTATTTTTGTCCAGAATGTGTTTGTTTTTTATTCAGGTCACCACCTTACCCAGGAGTTCAAGAGAAGTGGTCCTGTCTATTCAGACCAGAGAGATCAAAGAGACTGCCAAGAAGAAATGCAAGCCTTTTATGGACACTAAAGTCTCTTGCAAAAGTTCTGTTGACTTTTGCGAGGATCTTTGAAGCAACTTGCTGATCAAGGGAGACTGGAGCCGAATTTAGGGGCACAGCAAGACCTAAAGAGATTGGGTGAAGCTGAGAATCACAGATGAAGACTAAGGGGAACTGCGAGGATGTGAAATGGGATTGTTGGGATAGAGAAGTATTGTATGTTTAGGGATCTGCACTGGGTGACTGTGCAGCACGCTATGCACTCAAGAAGTCAATCTGCAAAACAAAGAGGATTAATCTGAGTGGCAGCATTTCACGGAGTGTGATCTTTTTTTAACAAAAACGGTTATTAACTAAACTGTTCTTAATGTTTAAATATGGCCGACCCGTGCATCAGAGAGTCGGGTTAGATTTGTTTTCAAAGCTATGGTTTCTATCCCTAAAAAGACTATCGTATATATGAAAGATAGCTGCAGTTTGTCATTGGATAGAAATCTTAGTTTTAAGCTAAACATACACTGAATACATATTTTGTACGTTTATTTTTTTTGGGGGGGGGGGGGGGCTTTGAATCCAGGGAAAAAGAGTGAATGTTTTACTGATCCCACATTTATTTTCGAATAAAGTCAAACTGACTGAATTCATCTTGAATGAAAATGATCACAGCTGTCCCATCTGATAAATGTCTGATTATCACGGAGGCTATAGTACATCAAAGCAAGTCCATCTCTTCTCTATGCATTTATACTGAAAAAGCAATCATTCAGAAGATCATGTATCATACTGAAATTGGGATTCATAGGATAGCAGCAGTTAATGCTTGGCAGTGAATTATAAACCTCTTCATGGAAGGAATTATAAACATGACATACTTTTAAAAGGTATTTACTGAATAACTTGGAAATTACTTGGATTTTCACTGTTTCTAAAAGGGTTTTCAATGTTGTGGAAAAGCTTGTATGCCAAGTGTGAGTACTGATGAATATAGTGTAGTATTTATGTACTTTAAAAAGTATGTTTCTGTAATGTTTCTTGATTAATTATATTATGAAGTGCCCTACCAAGTTGTTTAGAAGTAGGGAAATATATAATAGAAAGATGAGGATGGGTAGAAAACATGAATTCTGTAAAACCCTTTTTTAGTTTCCGTTCATAATTTTGAAGAGGGCATAATATTAGACTATGCATTTTGGATAATGCCATATCTCTGCAATCACTGTTCCTTGAGTATTGTATGGCTTTGTGTATATTGCCGAAAGAGCAACATTGAATACAGGTTGTGCATCTTAGCCACAACAATTGTTTTTCTCAACTTTTGTACACACAAGGGCACTTTGTTGTGTTTTATGGGTGTAATTTTGTAACATTTTGAAGTGCACATATTTCTAAGTAAACTACTATGTTTTGAGCTTTTTTGAAAAATATCACAGCCAGTCCACGTAACATTATTTATTTCCCTTTAGAGTCAATGAAATTATCTGAAGATCCAGGTAGAAAAGGTTGAGCTATTATTTAAACTCCAGGTCTTACAAGAATATAGTACAATCTGTGATTTATTAAGATTTGCAATAACTTTTCCCATGTTATGCTGCTTTTTTCATTTAAGATAACTAAATTGTTCAAATAAAATATTATTTTATCAAATTCTATTTTCAAGATGGTTGCCGGTTTTAACGACAATGTATGATACATCCATTACTATACAAAATGGATCCGGTGACTGTGCACTGCATACATGATATACTGTACATTTTAATCAAATGTGAGAATTCTTAATATAAACCAAATAATTTTCTTTACTATTTATAGCTTGTATGTGTCTCAAAGCACATTTGTTTCTGTACAGTAATATGAGCATTTTATTTCAATACATTTTTTCAGTTTAAAGGACATAAGCCACAAAACACTTTTTTTTCAGTTTGGAATGTTTTCACCTCACAAGCCATTTATTAAACTGATGTTGCTTAATTTAAGATGTGCACATGTTTATCCAATTCTGTTCAGTTTCACACACCAAAAAAAAATAAAGAAATACAAATTATTTTATAACTCATGGTAAATGTTGAATTTTTCCTATACACAGACTAGCAAACACGAGTGGGAATTCATAAGAACAACCGTTTCCTAGCAACGAAAAAAAAAACACTAACGTATAGAATTATATTTTAGAATTCCACCTAAATTTTTGGGGGGATTCTTTCTCATCTATTTGCTACCATTCTGATAGATAGGGAACAAAGACAGTATTTTTAAACCCCACCTGTCTGCCAGGCTGTCAGACCCCGCCACCCCCCATCCCCCATTTCTTTTTTTTTTTACTCCCATGGCAGGGACGCGCTATGAATACCAGGCCCTATTTTCGACTAGGACTGCCTTAAAGACTCCTCTTAGAACCTAACTATTGATTGATACATATTCACAGTAACAACAAACCACTGGTTTAGACAAAGGTAAATAAGTCACAAATTCTTTGAGTGAAGCTATCAATTATGGACTATCTCTTCCTCAAAGCACATCATAATGTACTTGGAAATGTAGATTGTGATGGATTGCAATAAAAATACGTCTCTTCCTGTAAAAAATTCAAATGAGTTATGCAATTTCAGTGGCGTGGGTCTCCAAAAGACAACGTTACTCTCAAATGTTAATCCGTTACATATTTGTTAGTTCAATACATTTATCCTGGTTTGATAAGATATGAAACTTTGGTGAAAATAATGGGGGTTCTCACAACCCTTATATCAACAGGATTTCTGTTTTAGTTTAATATGTCCTAATACAAATAAAGAAAACAAAACTGTCCAATTTATTTTACGGCCGGCACTTCAAAATGTCGTCCAGCACAATTAAACTCAACATTAAATAAGCATTAAAGGCTATGAGAATGTATATTTAAACTTGACAACACTGCCCTCTAGCGAACAATATTCAATTATGTTCTCAGTCAGTATATTCAATGCAAATTCAAACAGTAAATTCTTAACATCTTGAACTATAATCCTAAATGTTCAAACTAAAATACCAAACTACATACGTTTTTTTGAGTGACTTTAAAGCTCTAATTTAAATTTAATATTCCAAATATAGCTAAACATATTAATGTACTCAAGAAGTCAGGTGACAAGATTTATTGTTTGAAAAAAACAAAGACAAGTTCCTCAAATCTTTTGAAAATGTATCTGCACATCCAGTTAAAAGAAAACTTCTGAGTTTCTCTGAAAGGTATTTTATTGAAGGATTCAAGTTAAGGTGCAGAGCATAAAAACTAGCTTTTAAATATTAGGGTTTTGAAACAGGATAAAAGTGCAATACATACGGGGGATTTCTACAGGGACGACAAAATAAGTTTATGCGGAATGATGAGTTTCATCCTAATAGCATTAATTAAATAAGTTACCAAACGCTCCCAAAAGCTTGTTCATTCTTAGATTATTTTTGACTAACAGAATGCGTGGAAACTAATGCTTCTGGTTCTTTTTCGTACTTCAGGTATCTTAAATGAATAAACTAGTATTCCTCGCCTTCTTCGTCTGCTTCATTGCTATCCGCTCCCACTTCTTCATAATCCTTTTCCAGGGCAGCCATGTCCTCTCTGGCTTCAGCAAACTCACCCTCCTCCATGCCCTCACCCACATACCAGTGCACAAAGGCACGCTTGGCATACATCAGATCAAACTTGTGGTCAAGACGAGCCCA
>JAVQJS010022305.1:0-22359 GCA_036024795.1 Galaxias rostratus | reverse complement strand
CGTTTACAGAGGCAAAAGTATGCAATGAAATTCTTGTGTCTCTACGACACCTAACGCTAATGCAGACATCAATACAATATACAAAATACTTCAATAGAATATAATGCAAAGTAAATAATTCAAAATATACAACTATAAGTTATAGAGATGACTGGCGTATGGGGTACTAAAGTGACAGAGTCCGTATAAAGTGACAGTAAAAAAATCTGTGGCCTATTGTGTGTGGAGGGTGGGGGCTCAAGTGTGATTGTTCAAAAGCCTGATGGCTTGGGGAAAGAAACTGTCCTTGAATCTGGTGGTGTGAGTCCGGATGCTACGAAACCGTCTACCCGAGGGCAGGAGGCAGAACAGCTTGTGGCTGGGGTGCAGAGAGTCCTTGACGATCTTGCTGGCCTTCTTCCTGCTACGCTGCTGGTAGAGGGCCTCCATGGAGGGCCGATCCGACCTGGTGATGTGTCGTGCAGCATTCACCACCCTCTGCAACGCCTTGCGTTTGAGGGGGGTGCAGCTGCCAACCAGGCCGTGATGCAGCCGTCAGGATACTCTCGATGGTGCACCTGTAGAAGTTGCAGAGTATCCTGGGGTCCATGTTGAACCTCCTCAGCCTGCGTAGGAAGAAGAGTCTCTGTCTAGCTGTCCTTGTGATGATGTCGGCGTGGTGGTCCCAGGTGAGGTCCTCGCTGATGTGAACACCCAGGAACCTGAAGCTGCTGATTCTCTCCACCGCCGCCCCATCGATGTTGATAGGGGCGTGTCCCGTGCTCTGGCCCTTCCTGTAGTCCACAATCAGCTCCTTAATTTTGCCAACGTTGAGATGGAGGTTGTTGTCCTGGCATCAGGATGCCAAGGCTCTGACCTCCTCTCTGTAGGCCGTCTCATCGCCGTTGGTGATCCGGCCGATGATGGTCGTGTCGTCAGCAAACTTGATGATTGTGTTGGAACGGTGTTTCGCCACACAGTCGTGGGTAAACAGTGAGTACAGGAGAGGGCTAAGGACACAGCCCTGCGGAGCACCGGTGTTCAGAGTCAGGGTGGAGGATGTGGCAGTACCAACCCTTACTTCTTCTTACAACCACTCACACACACATTCACACCTATGGACAATTTAACCTGCATGTTTTTGGACTGTGGGAGGAAACCGGAGTACTTAGAGGAAACCCACGCTAACACAGGGAGAACATGCAAACTCCACACAGAAAGGCCCTCAGATGGAAATGGAACCCAGGACCTTCTTACTGTGAGGCAACAGCACTAACCACTGCGCCACCGTGCTGCCCGTTCTTAACAATATAAATAAGATAATTTTACATTTCAAATTAGTAGTATTTACATAAAGTGACAATGTCAATGTATTTCACAAGTGGAAGAAGCATGTCACGTCTTGTGGTGACATGAGAGTTCACAGTGTTAAGAGTTCAGTAGCCTGATGCACTGGGGGTAGAATCTGTTTGAGTCTATAAGTGAATGCAGCCATGCTCTTGTACGTTCTATCAGATACTAGCAGAGAGGAAAGGCTGCGTGCTGAGTGGCTGTGGTCTTTGATTATGCTGTGAGCTTTTGGTTGGCACCACCTGAGGTTGTCCTGGATGGTAGGGAGTCTGTTGCCGAAGGTACACTGAGCCGCTGACAGTACTCCCTGTAGTGAATTACGACTATGGGCAGAGCAGTTCCCGTACCAGACCGTGACACAGCCAGTCAATCCACGATCGTTTCTTTTGTTTTGCTGACGTTGAAAGAGAAGTTGTTGTCCTGGCACCAGCTGGATAGAGCCTTGAATTCCTCTCTGTAGGCCGTCTCATCACTGTCTGTGATGAGGCCCAAGATAAAGGTGTCGTCAGCAAACTTGAGGATGACATTAGAGCTGTGTTGCTACGCTGTCGTGGGTGAACAGGGGATACAGGGAGGGGGCTGAGCACATAGCCCTGCGAAGCACCTGTGTTAAGAGTCAGAGAGGATGAAGTGTGGCTACAGATTCTCACCACCTGGGGACCACCCGTAAAAAAGTAGATTCAGCTGCAGATGGAGGTATCAAGTCCCAGATCACCGAGCTTAGAGATGAGCTTGGAGGGAATAATGGTATTAAATGCTGAGCTGTAGTTGATGAACAGCATCCTCACATGTGTTTTTCCAGATGGGAGACAGCAGTTAGTAGGGTTATAGCATCATCTGTGGACCTGTTATGTCTGTATGGAAACTGTACAGGGTATAGAGTATCTGGGAGAAAGGAGCAGATATGGGTCTTGACTAGCAGCTCGAAGTACTTCATGATGAGGAATGTGAGTGTTACAGGCGGATAGTCATTTAGACAGAAGGCCACTGATTTCTTGGGTACAGGAATAATGGTGGATACGTTGAAGGCGCTAGGAACCACGGTCTAGCTCAGGGTGAGGTTAAAGATACAGGTGAACACCTCGGCCAGTTGCTCAGCACATGCTTTGAGAGCCCTGCCTGAGATGCCGTCCGGCCGTGGAGCTTTGAGTGGGTTGACACTTCTAAAGGACCATCTCACCTCCGCCGTTGTTAGTGTCAGCGTGGCTACTTTCAGCAGGTGCTGTGTTGTCTGCATCAAGCAGAGCACTGTGCTCCTCTGGAAGTGACGCGGAGAGTTGGGCAGAGCTCCTGCTATCCCTTCTGTAGTCAGTTATACAGCGTAATCCATTTCACATAAGTGCAAGAATTCCTCCACCGCAAGCGCACAGTTGGGTACGTTAAGCTCTAACCACCTCTCAGTAAAGGCCAGAACGCAGCAGTTCCTAATGTCCCATTGATGTTTAGTCCGTGTGTAGAGCTCGTCGAGTTTGTTGTCGAGTGACTGAACATTCGCTAACAGAATACTGGGCAGAAACGGTTTGTTGTCTCTCTGTCGTGTCCTGCACAGAGCTCCCGTGCGTTTGCCTCTCTTTGTTTTCCTCCGTCGCTCAGATAAACAGAGACCCAGGAGACTATGTGGTCCGTGATGTCAAAAGTCAGCTAAAATTCCCAGTTAGCAGACGCACATAAATCTGTAAGTGATTGCCATTCATATTGAAAATATGGTTTAACAGTAGGTGCAAAAAAACAAGAAATAGAAGCAACGTAAAATAACAAAAGTTTGCCATGTTGGCGTGGAGCTCTCGTCAGTGTGGCCATCTTGCGGCGCACCGGGAAGATGGCATGATACATACTCAGTAAAGGTGTAAATGTGCAGTAAATGTGCTTACCTTAAGGAACCTGTGCAATAGAAAGGTGAACCAATTCGTTAGCATCTTTTCAGCAACTGACTCTGTCCTATAAAGAGAGAAAAGCAAACATAACAGGGTTAGAGTGCAGTGACAGCAGAATTGCTGGTCTTAAATAGTGTGGTTTTGTTAGGTTGTTAGCGCTAATTACAGTGCACCTGGTTGATGTTCAACAAGTAATATGTTCTCTGCTCAACTGCTAAAGAATATTTTCTATTTTGTGGACAAAGATTTTTTATGTTAATTGCTATACTTGTCTAGGCCTTGTGATAGGCCGGCAACCAGTCCAGGGGGGGGGCCCCGCCTCTCGCCCTATGTCGGTCAGGATAGGCTCTAGCCCCCCCACGACCCTGCATGGGTTTTTCTTTTTTTTAATACGTTTTCTTGCTATTTTTCTTCAAATAAATGGATTCTGTGGTCTGCAGGTACTTGGTGCAAGTGATATCCTTCTTAAAAGACAAAATTAAAAAGAACCTACAAAAGCGAGGCAACACGTGCAGACAAAACAATGTCATAAGATTCAGCATACACATTTTCATAGTTGTATCCTTGTAGGTTATATGTATTAGTACAAAGAACTGTTTTTGTTATTACAACAGGGATATTTTTCGCAAAAAGTTTATGTCACCCTGTGCAGTCCTCATGCGCCTTGTGACGTTGCTCTTAGTCACAAACATAACTAACAAGTCATTTTAATGTTACCAGCTACAATGCATCCGGAAAGTATTCATATTGCTTCACCTTTTCCACATTTTATAATATGAGTTATTCCAAAATGTATTATAAAAAATTCCCCACATACACATACACACACCCTAATGACAAAGTAAAAAAAAGCTTTTTGAAATTGTTGCAAATGTATCGTAAATAAACAACTCACTCAACTCACTGATAATAAATCAAATGTATATAAGTATTCACAGCCTTTGCAACAAAGCAATTTTTTATAGCTCAGGTGCATCCTGTTTCCACATTTTATCCTTGAGATATTTATATGGCTTAACTACACACCTGCGGTAAACCACATTGATTGGACATGGAAAGGCACACACCTGTCTTTATAAGGTTCCACAGTTGACAGTGCATGTCAGAGCACAAACCAAGTATGACGTCAAAGGAATTATCTGTAGACCTATGAGACAGTATTGTCTGGATTCACAAATCTGGGAAAGGGTAGAGAAAGAATTCTGCTGCTTTGAATGTCCCAATGAGCACCGTGGCCTCAATCATCCGTAAGTGAAAGAAGTTTGGAACCACCATGTTCGTCTTAGAGCTGGCCGGCCGTCTACACTGAGCGATCAGGGGACAACGGGTCTTAGACAGGGAGGTGACCAATTATCCAAGGGGCACTCTGTCAGGGCTCAAGCATTCTTCTGTGGAGAAGCCAACCAACAACCAACTCTGCAGCAATCCACCTGTTTGGCTTGTATGGCAGAGTGGTCAGGCGGATGCTACTCTTAGCAAAGGGCACATGGCAGCCCGTCTGGAGTTTGCCAAAATGCACCCGAACGACCCTCAGACTATGAGATACAAAATTATCTGGGCTGAAGACACAAAGATTGAACACTTTGGCATGAATGCCAGGCGTCATGTTTGGAGGAAACCAGGCACAGCTCATAACCAGGCAAATACCATACCTAGTGAAGCATGGAGGCAGCATCATGCTGTGGGGATTTTTCCGCGGCAGGAATTGGGAGACAAGTCAGGATAGAGGGGAAAGTTGAATGCTACAATGTAGAGACATCATGGAGGAAAACTCCAGAGAGCTCTTTACCTCGGACTGGGGCGGCGGTGAAACTGCCCAAAGATAGGTGTGCAAAGCTTGTGGCCTCATATTCAAAAAGACATGGGGCTTTAATTGCATCAACCAATTACATTTTTAATAAATGAGAAAAACTTTTAAAAAAGGGGCTACGTTTGCATGTATTGTGTGTAGAATTTTTGGGAAAAAACAGTATTAAATGAATTTTGAAAAAAGGCTGTAACACAACAAAATGTCGAAAAAATGCGGTGATTACCTTTCGGATGCACTGTATATGGCTGCTATTGAAAATCTCACAACCGAGGCACATTGTGTTACTCTTTGCTAAGCCACTGTGATAGGGATGAACTTCACAAATTGATTGGTGGTTATAATCAGCTACTTTAGTAAAAGGGACTACTAATCATCAAATAAAATAATGTCTGGTAATGAATGATGAGACAGGGGTCAGTGCTCACCTTCTCAAAAGTAGTTTGGGGTGGTTTTTATTTTCTAGATTTTTCTCTATGAGGTCTGCAAGAAGCTGCTTAAGCACCACTGTAGCGTATTCCATGCGTCCTTGCAATGCCGCCATCAGGAGGGAAGCCATATTGCCACGGTCACGCATCGAGAAGGATCTCTGGGCCTCAAGCGTGTGGATGAAGTTCAAAAGGAAAATCTTATTGTTCAGCAGCTGGTTAAAGAGACGCAGAGCCTTCTCCACGTTGGCTGGAGACTGTAAGGAAAAGCACAGGATAGAGAGCACGTGCATTTGTGCAAATTTGATGTGTTAGTGGGTCAAGAGGGAAAAGAAGGTTATAAAATGCTTTGTAATTTAAAATTTGGACTTTACACGTTAGCTATGACCTCTCCTTGGTAATTCAGTCTGTGACCATTTCACCAGCTGAAGTTGATTTGTTTGAAAATTGTTTCTGCCTACGCACTGGTCCTTAGAGAGGTATAGCAAAAGGGGACACTCTCTGAATGTTTAGCACAAGTCTTTGGACCATAAGGCTGCCTGGGAACTTTGGCTGATGCCAGTTTTAAACAAAAGCTCAGTTTTAAAAACAAATAACGGACACAACTAGATTAAAAAAAAGAAGTCATATTTTGAAACTAAAGTGTCCATTTTAGGAAGGGACAGTCTTAGTCATGTTTTTGATCAATCTCATCAAAACTTATGGTCATTAACACTAAAACTTGCTTTCAAAGTCAGTGTAACAAAAAGTTGAATTCATCCATCAGGATTTGTTTTTGAACCACAAAACTTCTATTGATGTATGAAGTGTGTAGCACGTACGGTTATCGAGCTAAGGTTGTTAGGAACAAACATACAGAAAAATCTATAATAATAATAAGTAGAACAGAGAGTGTGTGAACGTTACGTGTCATAAAGCCTGCTCTTGCATTGGAAGCTGGGACACTCACCTCAGAGTGGTGCATATAGTTTAACTAGACTGCATTGCATAATCTAGTTAGGTTTAACCTCAACCACTGTCTTCTCATTGCATAGGCTGTGATCCGCGTCTAGTCAACTGTTGAAGAGGTTGCTTAAATAGGGTTCGGTATGAAATCTTTACATTTTTACCGAAATGTATTCCAGTCATTTCTGATGGTACACTAAATAAATACATATCCCCAGATTCAGTACAGTTGGAGCTAATGGAATGTGAAACGCAAACCAATTTGTTTGACTAGAATATGACATAATAACCATAATAAACAGAAAAAAACTAAAAGGGCCCATTGCATTTCTTCAGTTTTACTAGCAAAACACAACAAAAAAGCATAGGATTAAGTTTAAATTAAAAATTAAAACAACTTAAAACAAATTCTGGTAATGTGTAGCCACTGGTGTTTGGCATAATAGGCAATTGTATGGGAACATATGAATAACCTTCCTAATGAATTATTCACAATATGCTGACCATTGATCATACTTGTTTTATAGTCAAAATGTTATACTACCTTAAACAATTGAAATCATGTGGCTTAGAGGTTCTTAACTGTGATACATTGTGCTACAGAAAACTGCAGTTTCTGTCAATTATTTCACACAGTGAATTCTGACCCTGTTGGAATGTACATTGGCTGGAACAGTGGTCACAGGAGTTTGTCCATATTGCCTTTTTGTCTGGTATATCCAGCAGCACGCCACAAATGTTATGTCATGTTGTTTTTACGCCAACGTGTTTGTGGAGGATGAATGAATTGACGACAGCAATGTCCAGAAAGTGAATATACATTGGCGATTGCTGGGCTACAGGACAGGAGAATGTGCAGAGGGGCCTACTGTTCTGTGCTTGCTGATCTACAGGAATTGCTGGCTTTGCTGCATTTTGTTCCTTGTCCACGCTAGTAAAATAATAAAAAATGTGTTACAACATTAAAAACAATTCAGTTTATAACATTTATAATGAAATGAAACAACATGCAACAAGTTACAGTGTTGGTTATTAACAAATATCAATTGCATATGATAATTTAAACAAAATAGTAAACTAGTACCATTTGAAAAATAGTGAAGGATTACCATGGACATTTTCCAATAGCATGGACCTTGTGATGACAGAGACAAAATTATGCCATGTAGTAGTGCTCTAGGCGTTCTCCGCAATAGCAACTTTCAACGCACCAGACTACTATTCTCTTCAATAAAACACTACTCAAATTGCTTACTTGTCCTCAAATGGATTTATTCCTTTTCTGAAATAGTCAATATTTTGAAATTCTTGGCTAAAGCAGCAGTCTGGAAAAGACGTGCTGTTCTCTCTCTTGTCGCTTTGAAAAATGGACATTGATTGGTCATTTCAGCATTTTCTTTATGCTTGATGTGGTAAGATATTTGCAAACAGAGCAAATTAAGGAATGTAAACAGATAAAGAACGTATTTATGCTTGTTCATGCTGAGAACATTTTTGTATATAAATACGTATGCTTCCGAAAATGGACATAAATTAAGTGACAAAGTGGAGAAAGCGAGATAAGACACTTGTAAAAAAAACTGTCTTTTGGGATTTAGTTTCCACTTATTGGATATTCTTTGTTACACAGCTAAACTAAGCTTGACAGTTAGCCTGCTACAGATCAGGCTAGTTCAGTGGTGTAAACTGACTTGGAAACCGAGCGGGGATTTGTATTAGCCACAGTAACTCATTGGATCTCCCCCTAAAACTACCCAAACTTATCTACATAAGCCAGACATTTCACTTATCTCGTATGATAGAATACCCCCCTGAACCTGGAGTGTTTCAATGAAAGACTTCAGGAGCAGCAGCGCTACTGCATTATTGGTCTGGCTAGTGGCTAAAGCCTTATTGTCCCTGACATTGCTGGCTAATATACGTGAACATTACGAAAATCAAATTCATATTTTGATTTCCCTATTCTGAGCTAGTACCAAATAGGCAGGCCAAAAAAAGAAAAACTAATTCACCAAATTGATACACATTCAAATTTGACCACTACCCAAATTCAGGAACCACTATTAAAAATGTGTTTGATCACCTTGGATTTCTTAGGAGGCGAACTATTGGCGGAAAAAATTCTACAACCCAAAAATAAAAAGCCTACTGCTTTCAATTGCATTTGTACACACAGCAGTGCCAGATAATCACTATGTCAAAAATTGAAGGTACATAGGGAGTGGGCATACATAGAGAGTCATGTGATCAATGTGATCCCTGGGGTTAATGTAACTGGTTGAGAAGCCTAATGGTCTGGGGAATATAACTTCGTGAGTCTGGTTGTCCGTGCCCGGATGCTTCGGTAGCGCCTACCAGACGGCAGCAGCGAGAACAGACCATAGCCCGGGTGTCTGCAGTCTTTGATGATTTTCTGTGCTTTCCTAAGGCATCGTGTGTGGTAGATGCCTTACACAGAGGGGAGATGACAGCCAATGATGCGCTCCGCTGCCTTCACCACCCTCTGTTGGGCTTCGCGGTCAGCAGCAGTAATGCAACTTTTGAGGATGCTCTCAATGGTGCATTGGTTGTCCTGGCACCATGTTGCCAAGGCGCTGACCTCATCTCTGTAGGCAGTCTCATTGTTGTTGGAGATGAGTCCCAGGATGGTGGTGTCATCTGCAAACTTGAAGATGACATTGGAGCTGCGTGTTACAACACCGTCGTGTGTGAACAGGGCATACAGGACGGGACTGAGCAGCCTTGAGGTGCTCCGGTGCTCAGGGTCAGTGCAGAAGAGGTGGTTTACCCATTCTTACCACCTGGGGTCTGCCCGTCAGAAAGCCCAGGATCCAGTTGGAGAGGAAGTTGTTTAGACCCAGGTTCCTGAGCTTGGGAACGAGCTTAGCAGGCACAATTGTATTAAATGATGAGCTGTGGTCAATAAACAGCATCCTAACATAAGTGTCTACCTTATCCAGGTGGAGAGGGCGCTGTGCATTGTCAGGGCAATGGTGTCGTCTGTAGATCTATTGGAATGGTATGTGAATTGTAGGGGGGCCAAGGTGTCAGGAAGAAAGGATCAGATGTGGGTCCTGACTAGCCGTTCGTAGCACTTCATGATGATGGAGGGCAGTGCAAGGGCGATAGTCATTCCAGCAGGAGATCGCAGGTTTCTTCGGCACAGGAACAATGATGGACTGTTTGAACCAGGTGGGGACTGCAGACTGTTTTAGGGAGAGGTTGAATATCGAGGTGAATACCTCTGCTAGCAGGTCGGCGCATGCTCTGAGGACACAACCTGGAATGCCATGTGGCCCTGGTAACTTTCGAGTGTTTACTCTTTTAACTCTTACTTGTACATATATGCTTATTTAGCTTGTAAATTTGCAATTAGCAGGCATATTCTCCCAACAAAATACTATCTGTTCCTTGTCTCCCCCAAAGTTCTTGCTCATTCGTGTTGATGGTCCCAATATATCAAAAACAGAAAAACAAAAGATGATAGCAAAAATCTAGCTTTTATCACAGAAATTGATATACCTCTAACGCTTGAACATAATTCTTCAATAGCAGAAGTATTTTAAATATGAATGGTTTATCATATTCGCTAAAAACACCAATATATTCTTAACTGTCTTGATAACTAAAAGATCCTGCAAAGGTCAGGAATGAAACAACTAACTTGGTACAAAAAACATTACCAATGTGCATCAGTTACATTCACAAACGCGCAAAGCTGAAGTTTAAATGTAATGTGTTATCAGTTATCAATGATTTAAGAATATATTCTTAAACTAGTCCATCAATCGTTTGGTTTGAAATAAACGTTTTTGATAAAACTGCACAAAGTTGAGGACTTTTTCATATAACACCACCTTTGTTGTTTGGAAGCTAACTGTGAATTTGCAAGATATCTAAAGATGTACCACATAGTTTGTGAAAAAGTAATACTTTGGAATCAATTAAAAGACTCAGGTCAAACCGTTATTTTGTGTTTCAAATATATTTTATCAATGTATTGCTGATCTGATTACGTTGCATGAAAATGCTGCTGATCGAATTACTCCATCCATCCATCCAATCCCGAGGTGGGAATTTTAGTTGCATGTACTTGTGATCTCTTTCTTTCAGTCACTAAGACAAAGCTTGTGACCGTCAGGTGAGGGTTGGAATGTAGGCCAACTAGCAAATCATAAGCTTCGCCTTTCAGCTTAGCTCCTTCTTCACCATGACGGTAAGTACAACGCCTGCATTAATGCTGACACTGCACCAATCCAATGGTCAATCTCTCGCTTCATGTTTTACTCACTCCCAAACAATACCCCAAGCTACTTGGAAAAAAATTCTGCTGACAATGATAAAACGTTTTGACGACAGTGAAAACACCTTTTGTTAAACTGACATTGAAATAAGGTTTTACCGACATTGACCAAATGTTTTTGATGAGATTAATACAAAGTTTAACTGTACAATCCGGAAAATCAACACCACATGAAAACTGTATTCAAGTACCGTAACTATTAGTATTGCAGTACAAATTTTACATATGTAACTCGTTTGAAAAATCTACTACAGTAAAATAAGAAGGTTGGTGAGCTTCATGCCCCAGCAACTTACATCTATTTCCTTGAGGACAGGATGTTCCTCTATGCCTGGAAACATAACCCTCATTGTGTAGTTCCTGTACTCCAGGAAGGGAATCTTCACTCCATCCATATCATTGGTCAGCTCCTGGATGTCTGTTTGTAGCTCTGCAAATGCTGGTAATACACGCAGTGAACATTACGTTAACGTATACAAATATTTATTTTTTCTAAAGAATGAGGATTTTTTTTTAAACCAAAGTGGTCCTATTGATATGCTCAGGTGAGACTAGTTTCACAGTGAAATTGATGGAAACATGGAACTAGTCTGCCAATTTTACAGAACTTTATAGCTATTGAGTTTCCTATCGTCCAAACTTCTTTTACAATGAAAGTAAAAATGAAAGGAGTGCGATAACAATGTTTAAATATGTAAAATCTTTTGTAATTACAAAACCGTATCCTGTGCCTGTGGTAATTACTGCTCATTACGGTATGTATCCAAATATTTTCTCAATGTGCGTTTTGAAGGATATTTCTGCATGCTAAATATATATATATACTTATTAATAAACTTAAAACAAAAGAAAACCCACGGCATATAAATTGTCAAGGGAAAATTGTGAAACAAACTATTCATTGAAGATGAGGATTCCACTACGAGTTCACCAAGTCAAAAGTCTAGGATTAGGGTATAATGCTATCTTTAAAGCAACCGACGAAGTAAGAACATAATTGAACAGAGGCTTTGAGAGCATTGAGAAATTAGGGTTGACAGGAAAGCTAATGATATGGTGCTTATGGTGTGGACTCCCCTGGTTCATGTTGCCATTGACAGTGTTTGATAATTCCACAGATCAATTTTTGCTCTCAACCAAAGTTAATTCTAAAATGTTGGCTTTTGAAATCTTGGAGGATTTTGAAACAAAAACATGAGTATTTATACCTATAACCAAAATGTACTTATATAAAAACAATCTATTAGGTTTACAATTAGTTTATAAACATAATACTGGTGACATTGTGCAGATGACTTTGTCCTGTCAACTTTGTTGTGGCATTACACTCACCCATGGTGGTTGTCTTTTGTTGATTATGGCTTTATTAATGCACATTTGATATTCTTCTACTATTTAAATAATTATTAAGGAGGCAGCAGGGTGGCTTGGTGATTAGCTCTGTTGCCTCACAGCGAGAAGGTCCTGGGTGCAATACCCATCTGGCCCAAAGGCCTTTTTGTGTAGAGTTTGCATGTTCTCCCTGTGTTAGCGTGGGTTTCTTTCAGGTACTCCGGTTTCCTCCCACAGTCCAAAAACATACGGGTTAATTGGTCATCTAAATTGTCTGTAGGTGTGAATGCGAGTTGTTTCTGTGTTGGCATACAAATACTTTCTTCTAATAGGCACCGTCCTTTTAGAATGATTTTAACTGATGGCCATACAAAGCAATTGGCGTTCTTAAACTTATCAAACTAGAAGACAGAAACACAGGTGATACTCAAACAAACTCATTGTGCGATTTCAGATTAATTGATTTGTGAAAAAATGCCTTAATGCAATGACAGAGTAATGTCTTTCAACGGTGGCCATGATGGCTCTTTTAGGTATGTAGCGAATCCTGCCAGTCCGAGTGTGAAAGATCTCTGCCAGTGAAAGCTTTTCAACGTTAACATGTCCTGGTGGTGTTTTTCATGTTCTACAAGACATATCAGGAGAAAAACAAGCAGCCAACACCATAGCTGAGCATTTATGCTTTGAAACTGCAGTGTACTCAAAGACTATCTCTAACAGGCAAGTTCAAACAAGCCACATTTGTAATGTTAACTCTTTTTGAGCAATCCCTTTTTAAGTGTTGCTAAACTTAAGCTAAGATAATTTGTGAGTGAAAGGGGAAAATAATTTGGCTCAGTATTGTTGTTGCCTGTATCCTGCTAGAATTTGACATAAGTACAACACGAATGTGTTGTAACTTCATACCCACAAAAGTAGTTAGGTTTGAATCTATTTACGTCTCTTATTTTAGTCAACGATTTCTAGAGAGGAAATTAAGAATACATTGGGGAAGATTCAGACTAGACCCCTGAACTCCTTTTACTCTGTAACAGTTACAGAAGTGGTCAAAACGCTGTATGCTAGACAGATTTGTCACATAGTGAAAAATAGCTGCTGTGCTAGAGAAAAGTAAATGGCTTGTGAATACTTTCCAGATGCACTGGATCTCATAGGCAATACATTGCTAAAGATTATCATGTCGAAGAGGTAATTACGGACACTACAGTGTACAGAACATATGAATGTGCTGAATTTAAGTTAACTTGGTCAACAACACTACACGCTCTGCCTCCCTCCCCAAAAGTCGTCCCAAGCTGTCTGAACTATCCGAGCTGCTCATATGGTTCCGCTTTATGTCACATTCCACACTCATACTAGTGGATTTCAATAATTGTGTTGACTCCAACAGCTGCAATGTATCATCACGTACCAGAGACAAAAAGTGTCAGTACACCAGTCCTCGGGAACACGATCCTTTCCCATCCGGGCCAAACTCCTCCTATGCCCTCAACTGACAACCTTGCGACTCTCTACACAGTTGAACCACCAGTCTTGATTGTCATATCCTACTTAAAGCTCTACCAGTCCCATTCTCTCGTCTTGCACTGTGCTACATGAAGGCAGCTAGAGTGGCTCTAAAAAAGGTTTGGCATCACTGTTCACACTGAGGCCATCAAAGACACATGCCCAATAAAAAAAAAACTGTCCCATAATCCGTCTTAAGAACCCCTAAGATGTTTCCTCCCTCTCTGATGTTCCTGAATGCTTCTCAAAACTAACCTTTACTAGACTTTTTTCAGGCCAAAGTCGACACTCTCAACCAGTAGTTCTAGGTGCCTGTCCCGATTCAATCACCTCACCCACCAGATATGGTTCCCTCTGCAAGCCAACCACCAGAGTGCATTTCCCTCCTCCCCAATTGGTTCTGCGAATGTCACTAAGTTTGTCACAAGAGCCAAGATTTCAACCTGTTCTTTGAATCCAATGCCCACAGCATTGGTCAAGGTTTGATTACCTGCACTATATTCCATCCTGGAGTCAGGCTCAGTTTTTGTACTGGCTGCCGTCATCCCCATCCTAAAAAAGACTACATCAATAATACGTTCAAATGACTTCCTCTCTGTATCAGACTGACCAAATCTCTATCCACATCCTGCAAGACCTCTCAGCTGCCTTCGGCACAGTTGGTCATATGATGTTCCTAGACTGTATGTGGGAATATCTCGGACTCACCGGCACTTTCCTTTCCTGGTTAAAGTCCGATCTCTACGACAGAAAGCAATCTCCAATTCCACCACAGCCCATTTGAACCAAGGAGTTCCCCAAGGCTTGGTACTGGGAGCTCTTATATCCATTATATATATGCTCCCCCTTGGTAAGATTATCCGCTTCCACTGTTTCAGCTATGCTAAAGAAACCTAACTATACCTCAGACCCAACCCAACTTTCCCCAAAGTCCCTTGCCAACTGACTCTTCATTATCCAAACCTAGATGTCAACAAACCTTCTCAAATTCAACAGCAATAAAAGTGCTCATGGTGGTAGCTCCCAAGGCGCTGCTCCGGAAGATTGACAGCTGATAATACAAACCATTTTTATAAGGCGCCTTTCAAGGCACTCAAGGATGAAAGCATTCTTTAACGGGACTGAATACATTCAAGTTCTTGTCTAACTGTAAAAGAAAGTAGCGGACGCCAAAATCAAGGAGAGGATGATAATATTTTAGTTTAAGATACCATAATTGTTTAATTCAGATCACACCTTAATCATGATATATGCAGTTTGTTTTAAGCTTTTTTATATGTTTGAAGCACCATTCAGTTTGCAAGCCTGCTGGGTCTTCTTCATTTGTACGGGTGTTAAAATTATTTGTGGATTTTGCTACTTTTTGAACTACCACTACTGGCCCTGTGCTTAGACATCAAAGGTGAGGTAATTTTAGAAATTGATTGCCCATTCTTTAATGCTTTATTTCCTTACAAGATGAGAAAGTTATGCCAGATGATGCCTGGCCTGTCTGTGATTGTATGACGATGATGTCTGCAATCTTTGCTGACCAACATGCGGTCATATGTGTGCGTTTGTGCTGGCTGAGTTTTGTATGTCTTTATTTATTAAGAGGGGTGCAGAACTTGTTTATCATTTTTGCATTAACGTACCAGTGCAAGTATTATTCATTGGTAATCTGAGTTTGTAAATGTAGCTCAAGGCTTGAAATCAATTATGGTGACCTTTGAAGAGCACAAGCAGTCTTGTTTCCTAGTTTTGTCTGACACTGTGAAATGCGAAACATCTTTTGGTATTGTCCATGGTGCTAAACATAGCTTGTACTTGTTCATTGACCCTATTGTTTCTGTCACTTTGGGACAGTAAACAGTAGGCCTATGCCCATTTGGATTTTTTTTTTCAAATGGCCCATTCCATAGCTCTCCCCCCTCTCTGAACCGAGACCTTCGTTCTACCCCTGGAAACTTGGATGTGATGATAATTTTCATGATAATGCTACTGTGAAGGTTTCTGGACAATATCTTATTGTGTAGTTAATTGCTTTGAAATAATAAATACACTTGCATAAAGTAAGCATATATTGTCATCTCAACATTGATATAGAATAGTGGATAGTTGGTAAAGAATCAAAAGTTTAAAGTGTTTCATTTGTCTAATGCACAATATAATACAGGATCCTTCTGAGCAAAGAAATTCTTATGACATGGCAGGCAACAACTACGTAGAACAGAGCCAAAATATCCATACCAGAAATATAAATAATATAAAGGTAACTAAGATATAAGTCATACGTATAGATGGGGAATATGCTCTGTGGGAATTGGGGTACAAAATATTTTAAATATATAAAGTGCAGGAGTGTTGATGAATATGTACATAGGATTGGGATGTGATGATGCGCATTGAAGGGAATAGGGAGTGAGCTTACACAGAGAGTCATGTGATCAATGTGATCCCTGGGGTTAATGTTACTGGTTGAGAAGCTTGATGGCCAGGGGGATATAACTGTTTGTGAGTCTGGTTGTCCGGCCCGGATGCTTCGGTAGCGTCTACCAGACGGCAGCAGCGAGAACAGACCATAGCCTGGGTGGCTGCAGTCTTTTATGATACTCTTTGCTTTCCTAAGGCATCGTGTGTGGTATATGCCTTGAACAGAGGGGAGATGGCAGCCAATGATGCATTCCTCCACCTTCACCACCCTCTGGAGGGCTTTGCGGTCAGCAGCAGAGCAGCTGCCGTACCAGGCAGCAATGCAACCTCTGCTGCTGACTGCAAAGCCATCCAGAGGGTGGTGAAGGCAGCGGAGTGCATCATTGGCATCATTTACCAGGCAGTGCGGATGGTCAGCCCTCTTAAGGTAACGGTATCTGTTCACGTATTATATTGTGCAATAAACAATTCTTTGTCAGGGAGAAATAATGTATATGTTGCTGCAGATACTTTGAAAAGCTTAATAAAATGCTTCATAAAACAGACACATGGTAATGGGAATTAGCTGCTCTTGCTCGCAGGTGTTTCCCCAGGCATCAAACTTTGCTAAAGCATTTGAAGAGTTCAATAGCAAATGTTTCAGAGGAACAAGATGAGACGGAACAGAACAGAACAGGACAGGACCCGAGTAGGATCTTTAATGTGTCACCATGAAGGGGATGTGTCAGATTCTGCCATCATTCCACATAAGGTGTGCCACACACACTGAGTGCGGTTTCAACCACTGATGCCTAAAAAGCAATTGAAGACAATGCAACTCTTTATAGGCTGAATCACCAATCAATGGCAAAATGCACAGCCCTATGGAGTGCTTCTTCAAGACCAAAATGTGCTAAAATTCTCAACAAGTTGACTGAGCACCAAACCAACACACCCTGCATTTCTAAGTGGAATTCTCTATGTGACTTTGAATCAGCCAACATTCCTTCGGAAGACGCTGAGGAAGAAGAAGCAGAGGAAGAGGAGGAAGAAGCTAAATGCATTTTCGTACATTGAAAATTACTTAAATTAATTAAATACATTTTCTCAACCCGGCGGCATGGTGGCGCAGTGGTGAGCACTGTTGCCTCACAGTGAAAAGGTACTGGGTTTGATCCCTACCTGAGGGCCTTTCTGTGTGGAGTTTGCACGTTGTACATGTAGGTTCATTGGTGACTCTAAATTGTTCATAGGTGTGAATGTGTGTGTGTGTGAGTTGTATGTCTATTTGTTAGCCCTGCGATGGACTGGCAATCTGTCCAGGGTGTACCCCGCCTCTCGCCCAAAGTCGGTTGGGATAGGCTCAAGCCCCCCGTGACCCTGCATAGGATAAGCGGTTCTGATGATGGATGGACATTTTCTCAACCCAGTATTTTATTTTTGATACATTTGATGAGCAAGTATCGGTAATTTGTAAGAAGTACTTTTTGATGTTTTTGTGCCCTTCTCAGGGTGCCCTCAGTGTCCTGAACAGGTGAAGGCACGAACAATATTAAAGGGGAAAATATTTTTTTCACCTTCAATAAATGTCTTTTTTTGGGGGGGGAAATAATTCCAATCAGAGTTGAAAGGCCACGGTGGAACTTTTAGATTAAAGCCATCAGCAATTCAATTTAAGAATATAACACTTTGGTAAAGTTGGTTTGATATTCAACATTCAGACTTTAATCGTCAATATCTCTTAGAAATAAAGTCACACAATGAATCCACTAGTAGATTCTCATTCAGTGGATGATGCCAAACATAACACATGTTTTATTTTTCACAATCGATGTTGTTTTCAAACAGCAAAATTGTCTTGGTCTTATGGCTGTATTTGTTAATTGCTTTCAACCGGCACACTTTGAAAAATATGGTTCTTTCTGACGCAATTCGTTCCTGTTCTTTTCAAGCACATTGTTTTTAGCTTTACTGACTCTTTTCCTATGTTTTGCTAGAGAACTTAGCAAAGGATTTCCTATGCTTGGCACTAAAAACAGAGTGTCTACACCTACGCTAGATGTTCTGCCCCATAATTCAAAACGCACGGGGAAGTTAGAAAATATTGTAGATTGTTATGCATTCTGTGCTTAGTTGGTTTGTTGCCATGGTAGCTAGCCAGCTTTCCAATTCCTTTTGCTGATCTTTTTTTTTCCTTTTCCTTTTTCATATGATTGTTTTCTCCTTATTGAACGTATTGTGATTATTATTATTATTATTATTACCCAATAGAATAACCAGTCTTGAGTTCCGACTCTGAGCACGGTTGACAGTTGGCTTTAGCCAAATTCTGTAGCCTCGATGAGTGTTTGCTTTCTTGCAAGACAGACTTCATGGAAGGCGTATTATCACTTAGTCTTTCTGGTTGAATTCAGTTAACAACGTTTCTTGACTTTTGTTTTATAGATACATATGTAGATACTCATTGGGGCGGCATCCACTATCCGATTGGTGTGCAAAGTTTATCACTGCGTTTAGATTGGACCACTGTGGTAAATTGGCTGCACAGAGTTGCCTCTACACACACTCTTTTTGCTCTGTCATACCTGCTTTTTAACGTATACCCAACTTAAATTACTCTGATTGGTATGGACAGTTGCTGAGGCAACAGCCTAGAAGGCGTTCAAGTAAATCAGCCACACTACGAACCTGGGACCAGAACAAAATACAGGATTAAATAATGAATAATATAGTTTTTATCCAGCTTTAACAACCTATTTGTTTAAAGATATATCTGTCAATTAGGATATTTAAACGTTATGTAAAGCGGTTGCGTTCACGGCCAAACATTTGTGCACAGCATCAAAGGAAAAATGTACGCACGTACACGTGCATGCACTGCTGCACACACACAGTCCCGTGCCAGCCGGTTTTTCAAAGTAGGCATCTCTAATATCGGGAGCTCGTTTCCAGAATGACTCGCTTCTTTCTCAGACTGCTTTTTTTCTCTCTCTCTCTCTCTCTCTCTCTCTCTCTCTCTCTCTCTCTCTCTCTCTACCCATCTATTTGTCTCCCTGTCTGTCTCTGTTGCCCTTCTATATCCGTCAAACTCTTCTTAATGGTTCGTCCTTCTCTCCCTGGCTCTGCAGGTCCAGCAGCAGGCAGCCCTGATGGCTTCTGTGGGACAGGGGGGCTACCTCAGCCCCATGGCTGCCTTCGCCGCCGCCCAGATGCAGCACATGACCACCATCAACGGCATGCCGGGCGCGCCCATGACCCCGACCTCAGGTCAGCCGGGGGGGCAGCACACACTGCACCTCATGGTCTCACCAGGGAAACCAGAGACAGGATGTTTCTTATTTGACAAATTTGCATGCCTTTTGACAATCAGCTGTGCCTAGAAAGAACACCCGGGAGGGCTATTCGGAATCGGATGGAAAACTTCCTCGTTCCTGCACACATGGCTGACTGTAGCTGGAGCAGAATTCCAACGTGGACCTGAGTGTGTATCTCTGTCCCCAGGTGGCAGTACCCCCCCAGGCATCAGTGCTCCCACAGTAACCAGCATCCCCTCTCCCATCAATGTGAACGGCTTCACCAGCCTACCGCCCCCCCAGGCCAACGCGCAGCCCCCTGCGGAGGCCGTCTTCACCAACGGGATTCACCCCTACCCTGGTAAGCCTCACATGTTCAATAGTTGGTCGACTGCAGTGTTTCCCACTGCACACTCCTATTTAAAGCCTCCATAGGGAACTTATCTGTATTAACGTTTTGTCAATTCCTTTCTATAGTTTACACAATGTAATACCAATCGGGAGAGAAAAAAATGCCAGTTTAAGTTTCAATAGTCAATACATAAGTTGTCTGCTGTTGGGCAGGACGTCCCGCAAAACTGTGACGATTTGCTTTCCGGCACAGGGAAGTGCATCACTAAATTAGGAAGAGATGCCCGTGCTTGGAGTGTTGTCAGTGACCATAATAATGTGCAGTGACGAGAGACGAGTGTTCTGCATGTCTTCTTTGTGTCGTTAGGGACAATAATTACAGCCAGTAAACTGTCGAGGCAAACAAAACCCTCTCTTGTGAGAAACTACTACCTCCAGCTACTACAACAGGCATGCTTTGGTTGACAAGACCCTTTCTTGCTGAATCATGTCTCTGACAATGTTTCTTGTTGGTCTCTGCAAAGTCATGGCTGTGGGAAATGTCTAAAGAATAAAGGGTGAAAGTGTGAACCTGCCCAGGGAAAAAGGCCAAAGGTCCTGAGAGCAAAACCTTTCCCTGACATCCTCTTTGTGGTAGTGATAAAAGGAAACGAGCTAGTGCTGAAATGCAGTGGTTCCAGACAGCCACGGTGTGTTCTGCATGAGGTTTGCCTGCCCGAGACCAAACCTGCTCTTCAAGAAGCTGAAGTGCTTTGTTTGTCTCAGGTCTGGGCTTAGTACTGGCTTGTCTCTTCAAAGAGGGAAAAGAAAACGTCTCTCTAAACCACCCTTTTTCCTCCCAGTTTTGCAGGAGGTGGTGTTCCGAGAGGACTCTGAAAAAAGTGGCCTGGCCGTGGCTCCCCGGAGTTGTTTTGGGGTTCAGGGTGGCTGCTTCCTCTCCTCTCTCTCCGAAGGTACACAATGACCTCATCTCCTCACCTCCTACTTTGATTCCCCTTATAACCAGCCTCGTAATGTTCCATTTCAAGACAACTTGGTGTTGAACGCTGTGTGTTTCAGTGTTTTTTTTTGTTGATGATTGCGGTAATTATTGATGTTGATGTGTACATACACATACAGTACCAGTCAAAAGTTTGGCCATACTATTTCCATTCAAGTGAATGAAAAGGTTTGAAATTACTCCGCCATGCCAACCTTCAGCTAGTATCCTCCAATGGAAAAGTGGGAAATGACCCTGCCATGCCAACCTTCAGCTAGTATCCTCCAATGAAAAAGTGGGAAATGACCCTGCCATGCCAAACTTCAGCTAGTATCCTCCAATGAAAAAATGGGAAATGACCCTGCCATGCCAACCTTCAGCTAGTATCCTCCAATGAAAAAGTGAGAAAAGACCCTGCCATGCCAACCTTCACCTAATATTCTCCAAGGGCTTTCTTCTTGAACCTTTCTACGTTGATCTCTCTTCCCCAGCACTGCTCTGTCTGCTCTTCTTCGTTCACCTCTCTCTCTCTCTCCTTGCAGCTCAAAGTCCTACTGCAGCTGATCCTCTACAGCAGGCCTACGCAGGAGTCCAGCAGTACGCAGGTTTGTCACTCCTCACTGGAACTCAATTATTTTATAGCGCTTGTTTGTGTGTGTGTGTGCCTGTGTGTGTGTGTGTGTGTGTGTGTGTGTGTGTGTGTGTGTGTGTGTGTGTGTGTGTTGGGGCAAATTCCCCCTGTGCTTTTGTGACAGGTGTAACAGCTATATCCAACTCCAGAGTCTTCTCCAACTCTTAGCCATGTCAAACCCCAGAGTATTCTGCATCTCCTACCCATCTCTAATCCCAGTGTTCTGCATCTCTAAACTCTATCTAACCCCAGAGTATTCTGCTTAGGCCTCTGTGTCTGTGTGCAGACGCTCGGGTGTTGGACTAGGGTTAGGGTTAGTGTTCTGTGTGAATGGGGGGTCGATGGATGTGAATGTGTCAGTTGAGCTGGGGTGCAATTTCTCCCAAGTACACATCGTGTGTGAGTGCTCAAGGCAGATCAATTGGCGTGTCTGTGTGTGAACTCTATTGGCTGTTATCTGGTGATTGGCCCTGCGTGTTTCTGCATACATCACTGCCTCTGGCTGTTTGGGTGTGTGTGAGTGTTATCTGATCTGTTGCCATGTGTGTGTTGTGTGTGTGTGTGTGTGTGTGTGTCAGCAGCCTACCCCACTGCATATGGCCAGATCAGCCAAGCCTTCCCCCAGCCTCCCCCCATCATCCCCCAGCAGCAGCGAGAAGGTAGGACCCACTCAAACACATCACCTTGCAATTCCCCTGGTCCGCGTCTGTTTGTCTTGCTTCGATGTACTCTCAAAAATTATTATCTTTTCAAACCCTATGATGTCCAAAACAGTTCAATTCTTCTGGTTTTGTTTTGATTAAACCTTGTGCAATAAAGACAAGGCACTCATCTTAAACACACACATACACACACACAGACTATGTAGAGGAAGTACTGTGTTAACATTATATACTATGATGTTCATAAAGGGTCATATTTAACTAGTGAGTTGTTCATAAGCTAAACTTGTGACTTAGACCGTGAAGGCTCCAGGAAGTGTTCAGTGTTTCTGCAAGGTCTGCCAGTGAATCCACTAAACAGTGCTTTAGACCAATGTTGGCCTCCTGTACCACAGAACTCAATGACCCCTTAGCTACATCAGCTTGGGACGTTACTGCCCCCTTGTGGCTATTGACAAATCCAAATTACTGAGGATTGAGAACCCCTATGGGATTTGATCAACAAAATGACTGGTTGAAACGTAGTTG
>JAVQJS010022287.1:0-10167 GCA_036024795.1 Galaxias rostratus | reverse complement strand
GTGTGTGTGTGTGTGTGTGTGTGTGTGTGTGTGTGTGTGTGTGTGTGTGTGTGTGTGTGTGTGTGTGTGTGTGTGTGTGCGTGCGTGTGTGTGTGTGTGTGTGTGTGTGGGTGCACATGCGTGTGTGTTTGTGTGTACGACGTGTGTCCAACCCAGGCAGTAACTCTTTTCCGCTTTGCAGGTGGGGGTGGTGCTGCACTACTCCTCTCTGTCCACCATGCTGTGGCTGGGGGTGACGGCCAGGAACATCTACACCCAGGTGACCAAGAAGCCCCCCCAGCCCGCTCAGGCCCAGGACGGTGAGCCGCCGGCCCCACCCGTGGCCGCCAAGCAGCCCCTGCTGAGGTACGTGCCCACCCCTTAGTCACGAGTCACTTCTCCTCCGCTGAGTTCCACACCACTAAAAAAGTGTCAAATGAGTGTGGATGGGTGTGAGGATGTGCTTGTGTGGGGTCAGTGTGTGTGCACGTGGGTGTTTGTATGTGTCTGTGTGTGGTCCGTGTGTGTGTGTGTGTGTGTGTGTGTGTGTGTGTGTGGAGGGGGGGGTGGTTGGATGTGTGTGTCTGTGTGTGTGCGTGTGTGCGTGCGTGTGTGTGTATTTGTTGGTGCCTGTGCGTGGTCAGTGTGTATTTGTGTGTGTGTGTCTGTGTGTGTGGAGCGGGGGGTTGGAAGTGTGTGTATGTGTGTGTTTGTGTGTGTGTTTGCGTGTGTGTGTGTGCATTTGTTGGTGCCTGTGCGTGGTCAGTGTGTGTAGGTGTGAGTGTGCAAGCAGACGTGAAACACTCGTATGGCTGTCTGTCTGTCTGGGTGATGGCCTTTGCCGAACAATTGTAAGCGATCTCTCCCCAGCAGATATTGCTTTCCGTGGGTATACTTTTTTGAGGTCAAGGGCTGGTTCAGTGAACAACACTCTGCTCCCCTCCCATTCCGACTGTGGCCCCCAGCATGTGCTTTTTGTAAGCCGGGGATACAGGGAGGAGTCAAGATAAACTGCTGGAGGATATTACCGCACCGTGGCCAGCGGGACGAGACTTTGATCTGGCGAAGGGACGGCTCAGTCATCTTTGTTTTAGCCTCCATTTTGTGTTGTCTGGAGAGAGGAGAGTGACTGCGGGAGAGGCAGCCACTGTTTGCGTCGTGGTTCCCCCACGAATTCCCGAAGACTGATAGGGTTGGTCACTGCTGAGTTATTGTGTGTGTGTGTGTTTGTGTGTGTGTGTGTGTGTGTGTGTTTATGTGTGTGTGTTTGTGTGTGTGAGTGTGTGTGTATGTCTAGATGCATAATAAATCAATTCAAACGTGTCTCCAAGTGATGCAATTCGTAGTGTGTGTGTGTGTGTGTGTGTGTGTGTGTGTGTGTGCGTGTGTGTGTGTGTGTGTGTGCGTGTGTGTGTGTGTGTGTGTCTGGTGGTGTGTGTCTTTGTGGGCCCCTGGCCCCCTCTCTCTCTCTCTAATAAGCTCAGACTTGAGTAGATAGACTCAGATATTGTTTTTTTTTATTTTCCAGAGGAGACATCCATCGCTACTTAGCATTCCTCCTAGTGTCTGTCTCTGGCCTCTCTAGTGCTCCCCCTTCATACCCTCACCGTTTCCAATCTCAACTGTTTGGCTCTGTCACAGCAAACCTCTTTTTTCTTCTTTTTTTTTCTTTTTTCCTCCTCTTCCTCCACATGTCAGGAAGTCTTTTCCCCGAGTCACTGTCTGCTGTGAGGAAGGAACTTTGGGTTCCAGTTCCACAAAGGGGAGATTTGTCCGATAAATACCGGAGAGTGGAACGTGTTGTTTTTCATTAGCCAAATTCCAGAAAACGGGGGCCTATTCATTTGGGCTTCTCCTATTAGCCGAGACTGGAGAGGTGACATTCAAGGTGCGAGGTGCTGCTTAGCAACAATGGCTGGAGAGAGAGAGAGAGAGAGAGAGAGAGAGAGAGAGAGAGAGAGAGAGAGAGAGAGAGAGAGAGAGAGAGAGAGAGAGAGAGAGCGAGAGAGAGAGAGAGAGACACACACACTCACACCACCCGCCCCTTACCCATCCTGGAGGCCGACTCAAAGTGCACATCCTCCTCCAGCATGCTGTTCTCCGGGCGTGTTTCCGCGGACACCTCCCCCGACAGTTGCCATGGTTTCTCCCCCAGCGCTGCTTTCTCCAGCTCCTGGATCTTCTCCGTCATCTGGTTCAGCCAGGGGGAGGAAACACTCTCAAAACCACCACTACAACTACATTTGGTTCAGCCAGGGGCAGGAAACACTCTCAAAACAACCACTACAACCAATCTCTTCTTCCCGTCAGTGTCGTTAGTATTAAACAACCTCCAAAACAAAAGTTATACTAGTTAACTATATATATATATATATATATATATGTGTGACCTAAATATCTGTGGTACAACAACTTGGGAGCTTCACCACTCATGTGTCCCTGATCTAACCTTTAACCCCTAATTGCTCCAAGTGGGATAAAACTCATGACCTCTTGGTCACCAGGTAGACATCCTACCCACTAGGCCACAGCACACCAGAGGCCATGAAGACCCACGTAGAGCCACAGAGACCTTCAGAACCAACCCGGTCCGCATTACCTTATGTTGACGCTTCTCAAAGGACGACCTCGGTTCTGCCTGTGAGGAAGTTTGAGAAGATTTCCCTCCGATGACGTCTGCCAAGTCTTCTCCTTCACTTTCCTCCTCCTCGTCCCCTGGAAGGTTAAAGGTCACCTTCTTAAAAGCCTCCTTGGCGAGGCGGCTCTCTTCGTCTTCATCAAAGTCTCTGTAAAGCCACACACATGCGCACACACACACACACACACACGCGCGCGCAATTGTGAAACTCTATCATCCCACTAGACTTTAGCTTCGCTGGTTTTCACACAGCAATAGTGAACACAAGGGTTATAGTTACTCACACATTTTCTTCATCCTCGTCGCTGTCTCCTTCCTCTTCTTCGATGCCTTCTTCTTCTTCTCCCTCTACAACCTCTTCATCCTCTTCTTCCTCTACATCCTCTTCTTCAGCCTGCATCTCGTTCACACTGTCATCTTCCTCAGCGTCTGATTGGTCGACTGGTATGTCTGGTTCTCCTTCCACAGCGTCAAAGAAGTCTCTGTACTTAAGATTCCGGGAACTTTTCACCTGAAAAATAAAATGAATTGGAATGTCAAAAAAAAAAAAGTGCATCTTTGCAAGCGTTAATGACATGTAGACTGCTGACTAATCGTAACATACATAAATTGACCAATTATTTTTTATAATTCATTCATTCATTTAATAACTTTTAATTGAATAATTTTATTATTGAACGTGGACTCGATGAGTGACAATGCAATTCGGTAGGACCACAGTACCGACGCAGGAGCAAACCAAAGTCAGAGTTCCACATCCATACCTTGCTGGATTGCAGCGGTTTTATTAAAGGTAGATCTTTATCCAGGTCAAGCTCCTCCTCCTCGTCCTCATCATCATCGAGGTCGTCTTCTCCTGAGGGAAGGTCCTGGAAGTAATCTATGTCTTCGACCTCCTGGTCTCCCTTCTCTTCCCGCCTGTCCATGTCGTCCAGGAAGGTCTCCATGTCAGAGAGCTTGAAGAACCTGTCGTCTACCTCGGAAGGCGTTCCCCGAATCTTCTTGCCTTTTCCCACAGGGAGTTTCTTCCCTTTAACTTTCTTTTCAAAAGCGTCCACATCGAAATCTAAATCCGAGTGCTCATCAGAGAAATCCCCGGACGCGTTCTCAAGCCCTGCTGCTTTTTTAAATCTCCTGGCAGATCGCGATAGCTCCTCAACCCCTTCCTCACCCTCATCGTCACAGATCCCCTCCTGGACTCCGTTTTCATCAGCCTCCTCTTCGTCATCCTCTTCCTCCTCGAGTAACGTCAACCCTTCCTTAGACACGGCTTCGTTTATTACTTTCTCGAAGTGCCTCAGAGCGGCGGCGTTCTGCAGCTCGAGCTCCTGCCAGATTTGCTCCTCGTCGAAGTTTTCCACCACCAGCTGGTTGAGTGGACTCCCCGTGAAACCAGGAGGCTGGTGGGCTTTATGCAGGTCGTACAGGCTCTTGGTGAGAGAGCTGAACTCTGCAGCTGCGCCATCCTGGAGCCTGAATACAAACACACATATGCAGTGATTTTATATTTCTTGCATGGCTGACTTACAAATTTCAATGTATACCCTGAGAGTAGCGGGGTCATAAGTTATTACTACAACAGGCAAACCTTAAAGACTATTATCTTGACTGAAATACAGATGTAGAAAAGGGACAGTTTAGCTATTGTTAGCTGTTAGCACTATCTATATCTGCTAGCGAGCTGACGTCAGCAACAGGCCAGACAGAAAAAACTAAATCAAAACAGCTTAAGGTTAGATTCGGAGTAAACATGTAATTTTAACTCACGTCAGAAACTGTTCTGGATGTGCGGTATTAATAACCAATAGTTTGAGTAATTCATCCAGCGTGCTCCCAACATCTTCAGATGCCATTTTTTGCTCACATGGGAACTAACGTTCACCGAGTAAATACGTCCCCTAGAAACAGTCCGAATTATTGAAAGGTTCCAGCACCGCAGAAACGTTTATAGAAAAATATGGCGTCGTCCCTGATGAAGGTTGCTGGTGGGTGTCAATAATTGCGTACTTTTCGGGTTAAAGACGTGGTTTGACAGAGATCAACTTTCCTAAATTGGTTTGTGTTTGGGTGAGATTGGTATTAATGGTTTCGAAGCTCTCGTGCTTGTTGAACTTGTTTTGTCAAAATCCTTGGCAATGTTTTCATTACAGCAAGTAGGCACTGCAACAAATCACTAACTAGCTAGCTAATACAATATTGTGCATACTTTGTTTCCTAAAGGCTATTTTAAATATGCCATAGGTTTTCTATCTGATACAAATAAATAACTTGTATGCAGTTTCAGGGCTTTCCAAGTGTGCACGTGCTACACTTCTAAGAAAACATTCAACCACGGCGTCCCTCCGGCAAAATGTTCCTGGGTTGTTATGGAAACTTGGACGGCTGAACCACATCGCTATAGCTGTGCCTGACATGGAGAAAGCGACAGCACTGTACCGAGACGTATTGGGAGCTACAGTTAGTGACAAGGTTCCACTACCGGAGCACGGGGTTTACACGGTGTTCGTGGAGTTGGGTAACACCAAGCTTGAACTGCTTCACCCGCTCGGGGAGAAAAGCCCCATCGCTGGTTTTCTACAGAAGAACAAGTCTGGGGGCATGCATCACATATGCATTGAGGTAAGCCTTTTCTAACGATGCGTTACGTTTTTAGGTTTGTGTTTTTATTTATTTTGGAGTATTAAATTAAGTTTTAAATTTAGCCAAGCCATTGATAACACTAAATATTTAACCCAGGAAGTAACAATTGTTTGGTAGTAATACTAGTGGTAGAGGCCTTTCAGGTAGAAAACTATAAACATGCCTGACAAAACTAGCAGCAGTTTTATGTGAAATAAAAATGAATTAACATTGAGTCAGTTTCTCGTTATGTCCATTTGAATCCACGCTCACTTCTCTTTGAGAATATTTTTTTTTCAATCTGTGTTACGGTTGAACTTTCTTCATACAGGTGGATGACATCAAAGCCGCCATAGTGGACCTGAAGGCTAAGAACATCCGGACTTTGTCGGCAGAACCAAGGATAGGTGCTCACGGAAAGCCTGTGATGTTCCTGCACCCCAAGGACTGTGACGGTGTGTTGGTGGAGCTGGAGGAAGCATAGTCGGGAAAATGGGTTGTCTCCTTTACGAACACGCAGGAGGACCTCGCCATCTGACGGCTGGAAATGGACGTTTATCCGCGGTGCTTTTCTCTCCCTGGGTATGAGCGATCTTGGTAATGCTAGCAACCTTTAGTCAGATATGTTGTTATCATGCATTTAAAAGGGGTTTGAATCCAAGAAAATTGGACAGTAGATGTGTGTATATATATATATATATATTTTTTTTTTTGCCTTAAAACAATTAAGTTGTTCCATTTCTCTCTCCCGCCCCTTCACATATACTCCACTGTCTCTTTGCTAATGAAAATACGTTTGGATTGGTGATTGGTGAGTCACGCATTACAATGTCCAATGTCCATCCAGTAATTCATCTCCAATAGGGTATAGATTGATCTACCTCTGATATTCACACTTTCACATATATATTATTAAAGGTTGGGAAAAAAAATAACCCACTAAAATGTGTTTCTGTATTTGTGTGGGAGGATATTTAAAGTTATCCCGGCACATTTGCCAGTTGTCAGCTGGAGCTAAAGGTGTGCTGGGGTTAACGTTGACGTAATGTTTGTTACAGAGAGAACGCCGTGCAGCCTGATTGCATAGACGCAGTGGAAGCGGGTTGCAGCTGTTATCTTCTCTAATGCAGGCTGTGTTGATAGCCTGGTCCCCCTAGGCTGCTCTGAGAATGGACTGAGCTAAAATAGCACATGTGGAAAACCCCTGGGGGAAAAAAAAATAAACACATAAGTCCAAAGCTGGCAGAGTTGTTCCTTATGATATTAGTCAAGCATCTGTTTTATAACCAAGATTTAGCACACTGCAGTGTTTTCGTTTTTGTTGTTGTTGCAGGTTTGCATTAGGAATAGTTGTTATGATGTGGAATATGTTGTAGATGCAAGCTCTTAATGTATTAAATCCTTTCATGATATTTACTATCTAAATATAAATAGTTTATTTTATGCTTTTCTGGTTTGTGATTTGTCACCGATGATCAAACCATAATCACTTTTTATAAATTCCTTACATTTAATTTATTATTATTTAATTATTGATGTATTAGATATTATTATTATTTTCAAACATGTTTTTCTTTAAAACCTTCAAGACTTTTTTCAATCAATTTCTTACCATTTTTGTATAACCCCTTCCTCAAAACAGTTTGCTAGATTTTCATGGGGAAAAAGTCAAACATTCTGGCAGAACGGGAACATCATTACAGCGTTGTAAAACGTTCCTTGATCAGGGATATGCTTTCGGCTCTTCATAAGATGCGTTCATAAAGACTTAGTTCATAACAACAACTTCGCCATGACGGGATTTAATCATGTGTGCAGGAGGAGAGTTAATAGTATGTCTGTTACTATTCCTGTTTCGATACACCCTGTTGCCAGAAACCCAAAAGGATTAGACCTACTGTGTTTCGTTTGTCCTTGATATTAAATGGTATTATGCCCCGCAAAGTTATGTAAAAATAATTTCGCAGAATGTGACCACGCAGAGTATTCACAAGGCCGCGAGATGAGAGACAGCATGCATTTGTGGGGATTATCCGTCAAAGTCTGCGTGTGTCCGTGTGCGAACGGCTAAATGTAGCCTAATGTTTTCATCTGTTGGGTATGTCACGGCATATTTCCGGCCCTTTAACAGGCGGGGTTTACAACTGATGGAGACCCTGAAAGGAGGATGGAAAGTGACATATCAATCAATAAATGTTTCATCAAATCCATCAAGCGATACATAATTTAAGCAGGAGCATTTAATAGTAAAGGAAACGTATTTTTTTCTCACCAGGCCTTTTGTCTGTGCATCCGCGCGTTTGTCTATATGTTTGTCTGCTGGTGAGCGCGCGTCTGTCTGTGGGATTCTTTTATTTATGTTTGTGTCCAACTTCGTTGTCTTATCTCGCGGATGGATGTGCTAAAGTTGACCACCGGGTATATAAACTCTGCACTAGTCATAGCAATACTCGATAAAAATGGAAAGCATTGTTAAGTTACCATTTTGTACATTTTAAAATGACCTAATAGCGTATTGCTAATTGTTGGCAAACCAAATTGTGCTTTCTTGCAGCTTCTTAATATTGTAGTTAATTGAAATTCTGGGTGTTTTTTTTTGTTGAGTGAATTAAGTTATTAAGTTAAGTTTTACTGGGTAAGGGATTGGTCAAAAATATTTACCAAAGGGATTGAAATGTCTGACCAAATGTCTGACCATGACAACAGACACAGCTGATAGCCCCCTGTGAGCCGCATGTTCGATTGGTTTTCGGGTGGGGTTTGCTGCTGAACGCACAAGTAGCGTTTGCGCTTCGCCCAAAGTCTCCCATCAACTGCAGTGGGACCATTTCATACACGTTCCGGGGCGTCTAGGTTCTGGCATTCTTTTTATTCATATGCCCGGGTGACTTCAATTCTCTCTTGGCATTTCTCTGTGCATTGCCGAGCATTCAGGCGTACGGTGATCCCGCACAGGTCTTTTCGGTGGTAGACTGTCCCATCCCTCTCAATTTCAAGAAAGAGGTGTTTAATCAGTGGAAGAAAACATCGCCCAGGTAAAACCGTTTTTTCTTTGTGTGTAAGCGAGTATTTAGAAAGAAGATTTCGCCCGGTCTATTCAAAGGCTACTAGAGCATCGCTTGATGAGGGCTCGTTATCTGCATCCCACTATTGATAACGTTTCCGAAGGCAATATTGCTTGTAGACGGCTATTCAGACCACAATCTAAATCTTTCAAAGCAATATATATTACACCTATTTTCATTTTGTAAAATGGTTGTGTTTGTGGATTTATTTGTAGGCCGTGACATAATATTGAGTTAGTGGGGCGGGAGGTGCATAGTCTAATGTTGGCTTTTTTTTTTTTTAAAGATGCTCTGACTTTCGCAAAAGCTAAACCGTCAATATATATTCACTGTTAATTATCAGACTGTCTTTATCTCTTTTAGTTGACTACAACTCGCCCCAAAGGCAAACAGATCTTTATTGGAAGGGAAACTGTAGGCTAGTGGAATAGAGAGAACTGCGTTGGGTTGTTTAAATAGATCAGCACAATTAGCCTGGTCCTCACTACCCGATGATTAGGCTGTAAAGACGGCGCCCTCTCACTTCACGAGCATTTTAACTATGGACAATTGAACATGGAGTCGAAAATAACACCCGCTTGTTGTAATATTTGTCAGTTGATGACAGTGTATATTTTTATGAGACGTTGCCGTTCAATATTTTTGTCGAAGGTTTCGATACAAGCGCCGTGTATTAGTTGCATTGATGTATCTTTGCTAAGTGACTATTGCTGTCGGTCTGTGATTTACCGCTGGATGGTGCAGGGAGGGAGCACTTCGTGATGGTCTTTGTCCGTAGTGTACCACCCTGTTCTGAGAGCTGCAGCCTTCTTAGAAGGACAGTCAGACCACTGTCGTTGAGTCGGCCTGTTTGTCAGGAATTGTTACTATTGCTCGGTGGAGACAGAGTGGGTTAGCCAGCTCGTGTTACTACTGGACGGGCCAATCAGAACAGGCGCTCGGCCTCTGGACATTGAATCCTCAGCGACAGTACGCAATTATGAATTTAGGAACGTAGCCTCAACACGAAGAATAATATTTCTTAACTCAAATCAGCCTTATAGTGTGATATGTTTTCGTTCGGAATTGCCTGACCCGTTTTCTGTGTACGATGTGCAACATCCATTGTGCTTGTTGATTGGTCTTTCTGTTTAATCTGAACGGTTCAGTTAACTACACTCACAAAGCAAGCAGAGGGGAAACAGTGAACGTATGTGTATAAATAGCAGAACTAATAAATATGGGGAGGAGGGTGGGGTGGGGGGTGTCGAATTAAAGATGAAAAGCAAAATGTTCAACAATTGGCTGTTTGGGCTGTTGACGGACGGGGAGAGGCTGGAGAACAATAGCTGTGATCTGGAGGAGGAGGAGGTCGAGGAGGAGGAGGAGGAGGAGGGGGAGGAAGGGTCTGGCTGGTAGAGACAGAGTAATGACCGGCTGTTAGCGAGAGGGTGAGGGAGGCTGAGGAGCCTTCGGGGAGCCGTAATGTAAAGGTTTAACATCCTGTAGGACGTATTTGTTTTTCATTTATTAAAGACCGAGGCAGATTACTACTCTGCTCTTCAACAAGTGTATACTGTGCACACACCCTTCCTAATGTATTATTTAATGTATTTGACTTTTTTTTCTTCTCTTAACTTCCTCCGTAAGATTAGATTAGTAGAAACGGGACTCTCCTCTCTTCTCTGTCTGGTGGGAGAGAGGGAGCTGGGGACTGCTTTATGTGTGACACCGCCCGCGTTGAAGGACAAACACACCTTGGCCCTATGGTCGGCTGGGATCTGATTCATGCTGCAGCACGACTATACTGTGTGTGTGTGTGTGTGTGTGTGTGTGTGTGTGTGTGTGTGTGTGTGTGTGTGTGTGTGTGTGTGTGTGTGTGTGTAG